>APFE030404125.1:4863-95749 GCA_000404065.3 Pinus taeda
ATTTGGATTGGGTAATGGCTGAGAGGGAAGTTGATTTGACTTCTGCTGGGAGAGTTGAGAATTTTGATTTTATGGAGGTGGTTGTTGTTGTTGAGGGTATGGCAATGATAGCTGTTGATTTTGATTTGGAAATTGGGGAGCTTTCTGATTCTGAAAAGATGGAGGATATTGATAGAATTGGGCAAATCTCCCATAAGGATTTTGCATGCTTTGCAACCATGCTTGAAAAGCATTTTGAGTTTGAGGTCAAGGTTGTTGCCAAGGATTCCAATTTGGTTGGGATTGAGAATTCATAGAGTTGTTGAACCCTTGATTCTGTTGTCCTTGCCAAGGTCTCCTTGCAATAAAACAAAGGGATTCAAGCGTACTTGGATCTTCTTGAAAGACTGCTTTGAGGCCAGGAATTGAAGGACAATCCTTGGTCTCATGAGTTTCTGAGCAAATTACACATGTTTCCACAACTTGTGCTTCCAAGGGACATTCCCTTATAGCATGTTTTTTTCTACATTTTGAATAAAAGATGGCTAAGGCCTCACTTTCTTCTTTCTGTTTATTATGGATCTTAAGGGTATCTAGTTGTTCACTAAGATTTCCTAAGATGTCAGTCTTAAATTCATCAAGCATACTGCCGATTTCAGCCCTACTCACTGATCCTGTTGCGGATTTATTTGCCCTAAGGAGAGAAGGATATCTCGGCCCTTTTTGAGTTTTTGATTTGCCTCTTGAGAGATGGATACAAAGTTCTGCTATATCACTGAGTGGAAGTTGAGAAATATCCCCTTTTCTCATCATATTTAAGATATCTATCCATTCATCCCTAATGGCTTTTAATAACAGGGCTTTTAATAAGAGGGATTTTAAGGTCTCATCATCCAAGGTACTCATTTATGCTCTTTTCAAGTTATATTGGAATCTTTCAAGTAAATCTTCTAAGCTCTCATCTTCTTTTTGTATCATTTTAAAAACCTCGTCCTTGTGATTAGTAGGCATAAAATAGTCTAAATACCTATCCAAAAAGGTTTGTTTCATTTCATCCCAGGTCCTAATGGATTGAGTACCTAACCCCATGAACATTTCAAAGCTTGTCTTTAGTGTTGAGGACACTTTTTTGAGTTTCTGGGAGTCATCCAGATGTCATAAGTTCGACACACACTTAATCAAATAAAAATGTTTCAGGATCTTCAGATCTTAACCCATGGAAGTTAGGGAGGACAGATGGTGATATGTTTTTCATGGTGGTTTTGGAATCCTCATCAACGATAGGGAACCCAGATGAGTTATTGCCATCTCTATTTCCTCCTCCAATGGGACCTCTACCTCCTCCATGGTTTCCCTCTCTACCTCTACCTCTACCACCTACTTCTTCCTCTGCCATGATGGTTCTCCTAGGGATTTCAAAATCTTCTGGTTCTTCTACAAAAGGTGAATGAGAAGAGATTTCTCCTTCTTCCTCAGATGATTCTATTTCCTCAATTGCAATTGGTCTTTCTGTAGGAGAAAGGGAAGGGTCTCTTCCTAGTTCAAATTCAATAGAAGGTGTAGGAGAGTCAACTCTTGGCTCTTGAATTCTAGGAATTCTAGGACTAGGAGTGTTGGTTGGAGATAAGGGAGGTGTCTCTTGTCTATCACTTGAAGCAGATGGACTTGTAAAAATTGAACCTCGAGCTCTAGCTAAAAACCTTCCTCTAGAATCTCTAGCTCTATGCATGTCATTTTTTTTATTTTCTTCAAGTCAAGTTAATAGTTCTGTTTCTGATCTTCCAGTTCACTTTAGGTGCAAGAAGAGAGCATACTTAAGAAACTATCAAATCAATAACTTTCTCTTTTCTGATCCTCCAGATCACTTTGCAGTGCAAGAGGAGAGCATACTTTGATAGGTTATCAACTTCTTTCCTTGAAATTTTATGTTTTTTTTTTTTAAGAATATGACTACTTAATTTCACTTCCACAGCAACGGCGCCAAAATGTTTAGTCAATTTAGTGTTCCTAAATTGACGTCATTAATTGTCAACCCGAGGCTCATAAGCTGATGAAGTGAAGGTGTACTATATGTACTTAAGCAACCTCTTAAAGCTTTTTGTCGTTTGGGGTGTTGTTTATGGTTAATTTATCTTCCTAAGATGGAGTGATGTATTTATAAACAGATGGGTGATGGTGTGTGTAAGGTGAATTCTAGATAAGTGAAAGTGTGTGATTAGTGGTTTCTAACTACTTGCTGAAAAGGAAAACTTGAAAGAAATAAATGAATTAAAATGAACTGAAAGCAAAGAACCACTTTCTAATGGCATTAGACACCATTCATGCTGCTGCAAATAAAAGGTAAGAGAATCACTTAAAAGACCAATGATAATGTTTATCTCTTCCTAACTCTCTGCCTCTAACACATAGTATTGTGTAAGACACGATTAGGAAGTAGCTAAAGATAAGTCTAAGAAATGATAAAAATGAGAAAAATCTACTTTAAAGACTAGTTATAATGTTTTGCTCTTTCTAACTCTCTGCTTCTAGCACATAGTATTGTGTAAAGCACGATTAGAAAGTAGTTAAAGAGTAGTCTAAAAAGTACCCAAAGTCAGCTGCAAGTTATTAGTATTCTGATCTCAAAAGATAAACAATTTATAATAAAGAGACCATTCATATGTTAGCAGACAGATTTGAGAAATAAAACTAAAAATCAGCTATGAAAATAAAGTAAAGGCAGCAACTTTGAATCTGTCAATTGAAACTACCACTAGATATAAAGCAAATACATAACACACAATCAATCCCGGGTTAAAAACCTGCAAAAGAACAATGCTGATCAGCTTAAAATAAAGGCTGGAAATGAAATAACATAAAGGTGAATTACGTTGTACATGTATCAAGAAAAAGAAATGCTGAGTGAAAATAAGGAAATGATGAACATAAAATACTGTACAAGGCTAACATGAACAGGGGCCCTCCATTCATATAACCCAAAGAAGACTCAAGGTATTGAAAACTTCAGAACAGCACTGCTTCTATTACTCCATATGCAAAAAATCACAGTCAAGAGTGCTAGAACAGCACTATTAAAACAGAGTCTTGAAATGCACTAAAATTATAACAGGTTCATAAAAACACAGCAATATTAAAGTTAAATAAGCGTACGCAGACGCAAGTTTTTATAGGCATCTGAAAGATAGCCTAATGCGTATAGCTAAAACTGGAAAATAACTGACTGTCATGCGTAATAAAGGTTTCATTAACACGTCATAAGCTTGCGTGGATAGCTGAAGGTGCTGGTCATTATGGGCATTGAATCCAGAGTTGGATTATGTCTCCCATAACCTGCGTAATCACGGACAAGTCACCGTTTGAACTGACGTGACCCAACAGCTTACGCATCACCGTTAAGCTGCCTTTGTTGACCATAACTTTCCCCCTTTTGACTGGAGGTGCAGATGACGTGGATGGCCGAACCAATAGCACAGGAACCTTGAGCACCTTGATTCCTAAGTGCCCATGTGGCTCATTTGGCAAAATGGCACGTGGAACCTTGAGATTAACAAAAAGGCTGCGGAATCAGCAGATGGTTGCGGAATCGGCAGATGGCTGCGGAATCGGCAGAGGGCTGCGGAATGCCTGTAAATATGTCAAATCTAAACAAAACAATCACACATTAGCAAAGCTCACTTGATCATGCTTAATGACATCTAATGTAATGATCTGGGTGGTTTTACATTGAAAATGAGGCAAAAGAGGGAGGTAAGTGATGAAAAACAGTAGGTAATAGTGGATGGTGAGGTGTAAGTTAGAGGCTCTACATGCTGTCAAACTATCTTCGTTGCCATTCCCTTGCTCACGCATACCTGCAAACCCCTGCGTCCTCCATTACCATAAGCGTGGCAACCATTAGCTTGAATCTCCAAATTGCAATCGGAATCCTCAGCTGTTCTTTTCCGCCGTTAAGTTTCGTCCCACCTGCAGCTGCACTTTGAAACATGATTTCATCTTTGCACAACAGGTTTAGCATAGGTATTTTATGATGCGTATGGTAAGTCATTGATTTCATTTAAATTAGTTTTCGTTCCTTCTTTATTTTTATTTTGTTCAATCTTTTTTATTTAATTTTAGGGTAGCGTGTATGTCTTGTTGATTCTTTGTAATTTAGAACTTCATAAAAAGAAACTCAATTCAGTTTTGTTCATTTTTTATTTCGTTGTTTTAAGTTTTCATTTTAAAAAAATAGAAATTCAAAATTAAAGTTTTTGTTTTCATTTAGATTTTAGTTCTTTTATAGTTTTAGATTAACTCTTTTTAGAATTTAATGCTTTTAGTTTAGTATTGTTTTATGTCATAAAAAATAAAAAAATAAAATTTTTAAAAAGGCATAAAAAATCATTTTCTTAAAGTTTAGATTTAACATTATTTAGATTTTGGGTTTTGAAAGATTCATTTAGCTTTAAAATTTTGCGTTATCTAAAAAATACAAATATTTTGGGAATATTTTGGCCAGATTCGGTCTTGGCTCAAGTGCTTATCATGTTTTACTTTTTCTTGTTGAGATTAAAATTTTGATGTGGAATTGATGTTTATCATGCATGAATGATCATTTTGAAGATTTGCTACATGAATATGATATCTGGTTAATGTTTAAAATTACGTGGTTGTGTATTGAGCTTTATCTTTCGAAATTTTAAAATTTGCTAGATCATCGTTGAAACATCGTGAATTTACTGGATATCTCGCATCGTTCAAGTTATTTGATGATAAATGATTGCTGTACACGTTTTACATTTCTACAACATTTAGTAAGTAATCGTTTAAACATCAAACCCATAAGGCACTGGTCCATTAAATTAATAAAATCCATTTAGTGCTGGTTTCCTTTCGTGTCTCCCAACCCAACTGGTTCACAGTTGGTCATCCACTTTCCTATAGGGTCTACCCCCCTTAGCCGCGGGAGACAGGCTTAAACGAAGAGATCAGGGATCAGAGTGACAGCCCCTGATCTGAGCGTTGTCGTGACGATCTGTGCAACAACAGACCCTATGAATGTTCTGCATTGCTACTGACTTTTGCATTGTGCCAACTGCACTACTGCCAACCTTGCTCTGTGCTGATCAATCTCTGCGTCAAAATTCTATCATTGCAACAACTAATTTATTTTACCTACTTATTTTCCAATAAGTTATTTATAAAATTCCTTCAATAAACATTAAAATAAATTCTGCTTTAGATATCACACCATAATACAGAAACAAATACATGCACAAGAATCAACACATCGACACAGATATTTTGAAAACAGTCCCCGGAAAAACCCAATGTGGGAAAACTAGTGCAGCAAGAGAGGATTTTATTATTCAGCAATTCTTCAGTATAACAAGGTGCCAAACTGGCTTACCCGACAAAGAGAAAAATTCTCCGACACTTCTCCCAATCTTAGCATCAACCTGGCTGACCTTTGCGTATCTCCCAGACACTCTGCATCAGCCCTTGCCTCTTTGCGTCAACACTGGGCCTCTTTGCATCACCCACATAGGCCCTCCAGTGACTGCACAATTTGCTACTACGTCTACGTCTGCCTGAGAGGCTCTGTGTCTGCCTCTCCAACCTCTGTACTGGTCTTCTGGTGCTGCTCCCAACTCTTTGTTCCATAGCCTGCTACTCTCCAGGCCACTAGTTCGAATTTCTTAGCTAACTCCATTCCAGAAATCGAACTGACTGGTCTCCCTCAGTGTGTCCTCCAATTGACCCTCAAGCCTCTTATTATACTTTTCTCATTGGTCCATCAATAGCCAAGATTAAATCTCTAATCAATGACTAAGATTAGATTTGGCTTGATCCATGACTTTTGGACCCTTCTAACCCAGTTTTATATTAATACCCATTAATATTTTATTTTTCCTAAGTTTAGACTTAGGAAATCCATTAAAAATATTATTTATTTTAATATCCCCCAAACTAGTTAGAATCTGCCCAAACCATTTTTGGGTCTTGGATATCTCATGTGCTTTAGCCTCTCCAATTTTCATGGCTAGAGCACATCTGATGCTACCCCAAATCAACACTCTAGTCCCAAGCTATTGCATCTATGCTCCAAACAATCCATGGCATCATCTGACACTAAGTCCATCTCACTACTGCTGAATCTTGGGCTCCCGTAGCAAGGAATTGATCCAAGAGGTTGACTCCTCAAGGATCCTGCCCATATGTAGTCATCCCGACTACAACTCAATATCGCCCCACCTCTTCTCTAGAGGCACATGAGAACTCATGGTACAATTGTCATCAGTTTCGACATCCTTCTCTGTCTTTGCTGGAGAAACCTTTGAGTTGGAAGCTTCTCCCTTTCCTTTCTTCCTGGGGCACTGAGAGGCATAATGTCCCAGCTCCCCATAGTTGAAGCACTTGACCTTGGAGATGTCTTTCTTCTTCCTCTTTTGTAGCCTCTGCTGTCCCACTGATGCCAGAGCTGCATCCTCCTCCTCCTCCTTGATTCGAACTCATTTACCACTACTCTCCGCCTTGCTCAATCTCCTGAGCTCTTCCTGTCGAAGAGCTGCCTACATCTCCTCCCAACTGGGGAGAGTTGCGCTGCCCAAAATTATTTGGACAAACGTCTCCCACTCCTCGGATACTGCATAAAGGGCAGTCTTGACTAAGAACTCTTGATCTGGAGTAGACCCCACGGAAGTAAGCTAGTCGGGAATCCCCTGCAATCTGAGAAGGACGAGATCTATCTCCTCTCCTTTTTGCATCTGATATGACCTCTGTTGATTCTCCAATAACATCTTCCGCTGCATGGAAGAGCCCTAGTATAAGGTAGTTAGGGTGTCCCACATCTCCTTTGCTATCTTTTTCTCGGCAATATGTGGTATGACATGATCCTTGACCCTATCTAGGATCATGCATTTTTCCTTCGCCTAGGCCTCCTCATGCTTCTCAGTTGCATTAGCGTCAACTGGGATAGCTACTACTTTCAACGCATAGTCCTTGATGCGATATTTATCCAGGATTACTAGGATCCTGGCCTTCCAGACTACAAAATTAGAAGCCCCGTACAATTTATCATGATCCCTCAATCCGTTCACGGCCATCTCTGCTCCTCTTCTCTAGACTCCCTTTGAGTCCTGATTTCCCTCTCAAAAATCCTCCTGCCAATCATCGAATCACTCCTCTCTAATCCTCCTTTGTCACTACAACCCAGATCTAGATTTCTTGGCTAGAAATTTTTTGAGGTAGTGCTTCCCTCTACCTTGGTTCAATCTCCTTAGACATTGTTCTGCAACAACAAAAGCAACGTCCCACCAGCTCCACAAATCAAAATCTGGACAACTCCCTTAGCCCCAACTCCAAGAATTTGAGCCCGTCAGGCTCTGTACAAACTCTGTGTGGGTTGAATCTACTCCTCTCGGCCAACTGCGTCAATCCTTCTTGGCTTAGAACGATGACGTGGCTCTACGTGAGCCTGATCTGCCTTCCTCTACCTCTGTGTTGGCCCTGATGGTTGACGCAGCTACTGCGTCTTCCTCTCCTTGCTCAAAAAGGAACTACGTGAACCTCTACGTTACACTCTTTGCACTGCGTCACTCCTCCTCTTACCTCTTCAGCTATGGAACAACACTGTCTCTCAGGAAAATTGCTTCTCTGCTATAGATTCTCAGATTTCTCAGTTGGTGTCTTCAATGTCGCCTATGATCTGCAATCGCTCTGATACCATGTTAAAATTCCTAAATCTAACACATCAGAAACCCCTACTGCAATTACCAGTTTACAATCTCTTACTTGTTCTTTACATTAACAAGTTATTTAATTGCATAAACATCAAAGTAAACACTATTGCAACCTTCACAAATATACAGATCATGCACTAAAATAAACTGAGACAATAACACAAGGGACACCATTATTTTTGGACAATCGTGCCAGAAAAAACCCAATGCGGGGAAATCAATGCAGCATATAGAGGGTTTGTATTACTAAGAAGATTTCGTGAATACAACTAGGGTGCCAGAAATGGCTCACCAAATAAAGAATATCCTTGGCAGTAGCACCTCTAACCAGAGACAGATATTCCGGCAAATCAGCAAACGGATGATCAAACCCCATAGCGACTCTGACTGTTCCCTATGCTGGACAGCGAAAGTTGCTCCAAGCACTGCTCTGGAACTGCATCACTCCTCTGGGAGCTGCGTCACCCTCTCCTAGCTCATAATTTGCTGATCTGCTCCTAGTCTACCCCATAGAATCTTCCCAGCACTGCCTTTGAGGCCCAACGTCAGCCTTTGCGTCTCACTATGTCAGCCCTTCACATCCTTTGCATTAGCCCTTCTAGGGCCTGGGCTGTCTCTCCTGACACTGCACTGCCTCTCTGCTATGTATTCTTCAGCCCCAGATGAAAATCCCTTGCTGAACTACCCCTCACTGCAACTCTAATCACTAACTCGATTTCCTCAATAAACCTCGCCCTAGAAAAATCGAATTCTTCAATCACTTGGTGTGTCTCCAATTGACCCTCAAGCCTCCTCTTATACTTTTCCTGTTGACGAAGCAACGACCGAGATTAAGTCCCTAATCAACAGCCAAGATTAGAACTAGCTTGATCTTCGTCACTTAGAACTTTCTCACCCATATTTTATTAATACACATTAATATTTTTATTTTCCTAAGTTTAGACTTAGGAGCCCATTAAAAATATTAATTATTTTAATAACTCCTCATCCGGGTGGAATTTCTCCAAACGCTTTCTGGGTCTTGGAGATTTCATGTGCCTTAGCCTCTCAACCAAATTTCAAGGCTAGAGCACTTCCAATGCTACCAAAAACTAACACAGCAGCACAGTGGCTTCAGAGGGATAGCGTGGGACTAGCAGCAGTCAGATCTTCAACATCAAGATGAATCTATGTTGAACACTTGTTCAGTAATTTGGGATGTTTTTTCATTGTTGATGTAGTAGCAACAACAGTTTGGAGTGCAAGGGCAGTTGACAGTGGCAGTGCCAACAATAGCACAAATGTAGAATTCAGAGGGAGCTGTAGTACAGATGTAGTGTTGACAGTGGTAGTATCAACAACAGTATAGTTGCAGCAAAAACGCAGTAGTTGGTGGACAACATGTCAGACATTAGCAGCGCAGACGACGATGTTATGAAGTTAGGGTGATGCTTCAGTGGGAGGCATTGCTAGAGCACATTCCTCGCTAAGAGGGAGTGTTGATTTCTAGTAGCATCAAATGTGCTTTAATTCTCAAATTTTGCAGGAAGGCTTGGGCACATGTATTCCAAAGAGCCCCGAAAGAGTTTTGCAAAATTCCACTTGGAGATAGTTTTATTAAAATAATTAATTGTTTTTAATGGGTCCCTAAGTCTAAACTTAGGAAATTAAAATAATTAATGGGTATTAATCTAAATGTGGGTGTAACTTCTAGAAGAAGACGAGGACCAAGAAGAAATGATCTTAGCCATTGATTAGCTTCTAATCTAGGTCGTTGAATGTCAACGAGAAGATTATTTGAGGAGGCTTGAGGCTCATTTGGAAGACACACAAAGAGTTGATCAGTCAGATCGAACTGTTGAAGGTAGAGGCAACGCAGTGATTTGTAGTGATCACACAGAGAGGGGCAGAAGGCGTGGCTGGAGGATCTTCTCCGGAGCCAATAATACTCAACAAAGAGGCATAGAGACACACAGAGGAGGCAATACAGAGGCCAGAGAGGATGACAGAGAGCTAGGAAGGGCTCACGCAGGCCCCACATAGAGTAGCGGAGAGCCTTCATGCAGAAGTCTGAATTTTCTGAGGAGGCTGACATTTCTAAGTCGGGAGGGCTAGAATTAGCTCCAGAAGGCAAATCGATTCCCAACTAAGTCACCCGACACGGGGATTCGGGATTCGAAGGATACGGGGATTCAAGTGTCAAATACAAACACATTGACCCCCCGGAATAAGACACGTTCGGATACATTATATATTATTTTATTAATATATATATATATATATATATATATTAAAAATTAGATATTTGTTACACAAATTCTCATTCATGATACAAATTCGTTGATTTCAAACATAGATCTTCATCTAGATGTAAGATTTACAAATTAACATCATGCATACAAATACAATTGTGACATAAATGATAAATCATAATACATATTCAGTTCATCAATGATCCAATAGGAGAAAGACAAGATAGTAAAATAAAGATACTGTAGTTTCTCATTGAGTCATCAAAATCAAAATGTGTTACATGGGTACTGCAATGCCAATGGAAAATAGAAATAGCAAATACAAAACAAATACAAGTATACAAGCCTCAAGGCAGTAGGTAGCTCATGACTCGTGAGTCATCAATCCTCATAGTCATAGTCATCATCAAAATCAACATCGTTGTCCTGATCATCATGGTCACCACTACTCTATTCTGTTGCGTCCTCCTCCTCTGTAACCAAAGTCATCTCTGCATCTGCTGGTGTGGAGGATGACCCCTCTACAATATCACCATCATCAAATTTGACAAGCTCTAGCACTGGATTATTGAGATCCAAGTTGGCCAATGCCAACTCAACACTGTTGTCCAGACCCATATCATCAAGAAAGACATCCCACATCTTTGTCTTTCCCTTCGACTACTCATCCCTATGCCTGTAAATAAGACGAAGGTTGGTGTGCACATACACCATTGCCTTTGCCTTGGACTACTCAAGCTTGCTCTTCTCGACACTATACAAATTCCCATATGTGTTCCAATTCCTCTCACAACAAGAGGATGAAGTCACCTGAGAGAGGAGCCTCATGGCTAACTGTTGTAGAGGAGGGCTTGTTGCCCCATGATTTTCCCACCAAGAATAGGGCTTCTTATCCCCCCTGTCTCTAATTAGATCATATCCTACAAATCGATCAGTGCCAGTGGAAAACTCTGCAAAGGCATCCTCCACCTCATCAAGGGATGCTTTATCTTAAAAAAGCCACCTGAATGCATATTTCCTCCTCTGTGAAATTCCACCATCCATGTGAGGAGGGAATCTGCGGGAAGGTCCACCATTCAGCCACTCATGGCTATAGTATTTTGGGTTCAATTAGTGAGCCAAAACAATGTAAAGGTGTGCAATTCTTGTCCCATCTACTCACAAGAATATCATGTATAGTGGTGAAGAAGGCCTCTGGTGATGTCTCATACTCGGGGCACTCACTCTATAAAATAATGCTCCTCACAGACTCAATCATGGAATCCCATCCCTCATAAACCTCTCCTAGGATGGGTTGGTCTGTATTTGCAAATCGAAGCAAAGAAATGATAGGGTCCATGATCTGAATAAGTAGACTATTAAGTTTAGGTATGTTCTATGCTTAGAGCAATTTATTTCAATTTTCACAGTTAGCTCAATATCGTTTCCAGATTAGCAATCACATCAGCATTAAAGTAAACTGCAGATAGAACATAAACATAAATCACAGAAGACAAGCCAAGACAAGAGGACACAAGATGTGGCACTAGCCAGGGACAAACCCCAATGTGGGGAAACCCTTTATCAATTCTTCTTATATGTTCTTCAATAGTTGAGCAGAGAGAGAGAGAGATAGTACATTTACAACAAAAGTCAACACTTTGACTTATCTGGATAAGAGCATAGATCATCTCTAAGAAGATGATACATGAGATCAGTTGAAGACATCTAGCTTCAACTGATTCTCCAAGGTGATTCCTTCACCTATCATTGTGTTGCATCTCATCATCATGCTGCACCTCAATGTGTTGCACCGTGCCGCACCCATCATCACAATGCTAGACCTTATACTGCACTGATGTCCCATGTGCCATTGTTGTACCATGCTAGCCACTGCTGTCCTATGTGGCATATTACTGTCCCACTGTTAGTGACATGGCCATTCCATGTTTTCTTGTTGTCCCATTGTTTTGTTGCTGTCCCATTTATCTTAGCAGCACCATGTAGCCCAGCTATCCCATTTACTAGCACTGTTGTACACTGTCATTGTTGTCCCATCATTGTGTTATCCCAACATGTTGCTATCCCATTGAACATTGTTGTACCATGTCCTATGACCCTCATCCATTAGCATCCTAATCGCCAAAATACAGTCTGTTGCATGCTATAGCTCACTGTTCAAGGTCCACTCTTATGTTGCCACGTAGGCTTGGTTAGGGCATCATTGCAGTCCCATATCCAGCCTTCAATTCTGCCCAGATCTGTTGTTAAGGAGTGCAGTTGCTCTTTGTTAGGAGGTTGACCCTTCTTGTTGTGGTTCTGGGCAGTCTAGCCCTTCTAACAACCTCGGCCTGCCTAAAATTACTACAGCACCCTACAGCAAGACTGTGTAGGGTTGCGGTTGCCATTCCATGGATCTGCACTCCTCCAAAGTTCCCTCAAATCAATCCTATGACTGCAGCTCTTCAACAAGGGAACTTGACCTTCCTTCACCTTGAAACAGGCCTTAAACTAGCTGTGTTTGGCCCTTAAACTTACCTCAGAGATACACTATCCATACAACCATTCCACGTTGTCTAGGGTGGCCTCCTAATGTTGTGGCTAGAGCATGCCATTATCCTCCTTGACTGCGTCTTTGTAGGGACCAGCGTATAGGGCTATAGGCCTCCTTCTTGATTGCGTAGAGACTAGCGTATAGGCTAGGGCTCCTTCTTGATAACATTAGGGCTTCTCTTCATGACTGTGTCCTCTACATTAGGCAGCATATTTCTTCTTCTTGATTGCAGCTAGGTTATGCGTAGAAGCTAGGGCTAGGACTGCAGCTAGAGCTGATTGTTAAGCCTCTTTTCTTCCTACGTATTAGGGCTACTTCTTCCTATATTTCTCTCACACTAAAACCCAATACAAGTGGAGAGAAATCAAGAGAGAAGTGTGTGTGAAATGACTCTCAAATCATCTCCTTTTATACTAAAACGTTGAGCACATGTGTGGGTTATTTGGTTGTTGGCCGACCTTAACGAATTGTCTTATAACACAAATAAATTCATAACTCCATGAATACTTATCAGAATCGGATAATCTTTAGATCAATCCTACACCTCTCGAAGAGAGGTGTTGACCACTACGTATCAACGACCTATAGCAGTATACCCCCTTTTTCATAAAAGGGATAGTGCTTGATCAATGTATGTAATTGCCTAGGTAAACCTAATTTTCTGGTGATGATCTACATTCTGGAGGGTTTTTTGTCTCACCGATCCATGATCGGCAGAGTTTTCCTTTAGCCTTACCCCAAAGCTGGAATGAATTTTGTCATTAGAATGTTAGGGAAGTCCTAGTGTGCTAGATCGAGTCTAAGTAAAAGTGATTTGGGGATAATCCTAACTATTTGGTTAGGTTATTTTATTACAAATTGCTTGATCTGCTAGATTATATTTGTGTCACAGAACTGGGTAGTATGTGAGGGTCTATATCAAATGGGTTTTCTCCCTTCAGATGTAAAAATGTAAAAAATCATGATGTAAAGTGTCTTGAGGGTTAGAAAATTAATTTATCCCCTCATAAGTCCTAGGTCCTAGGTAAATTTAAATTTTCCAAAGACAAAATTCGTGGGTCCTTTAAAAAATTAAAATTTTAAAAGGTCCAGGGACTAAGGTTAATTGATTATTTTGCTAAATTTTATGCCCATGGTCCCTAGGGTTAAGTCAAAGTCAAAATTTTGAGGAAATTAATTCAAAATTTGAATTTTTGAATTAATTAAAATGCATTTAATTGATAATTTCGAAATTTCCTCAATATTTAAAATTTCGACGAATGAGATTAAAAGAAATTTTGATCTTCATCAACAGTCGAGATCACTTTGACAAGGATCACTCAAACTAGCTGTTGGAAGATTTGTCTTTTAATAGGAGGTCGTTTGTCATTTGAGATCATTGGATCTTGGAGTCATGTGCTAAGTGAAAACTCTCTTGCAATCGTTTTTTCATGTGCAATAAAGAAAGACTTTGGGGTTAATTTCTGTTGGTGTTACTCTTCGTGGAAATGTTGTAAGATGTTTTATTTTCATGCATAGATTTCCTTTCAGCCATTGGTGATAGCTTTATGAAGAGTCATTTAAGCACAGGTATCTTGTTTGATCACTGGGGTTTGAATGGTAGTTTAAATTCTAAATATAATGGCAGGTATCTCCATTAAATCTGAATTTTATTGTCGTTTTCTCTCTCTACGTTAATGGTCGAATTGAGTTGTGCAGGAAATTCTTGATTTTGAGATCATCGGGCATTCGGGGAAGTTTTCAGTTGGACCAGCCAACTCCCGATCAACATTTTCTGATGGGCCCAGCTTGATTGAATCCCAAGCTTATCATTAGATATTCCATTGTTGATGCATGAAGGGTTTTCTATGAAGCACCTCACTTAAAATTTAAAATTTTAAAAATATGTGTGGCATAATGATAGATCTGGCTACTTAGAGCCTTTAGCTTGCAATTATTGTAATTAATTAACTGGGTTTTTAGGGTTTTTAATTTCATCATTGTATATATTCTTTCTGGGTGTTTTGTTTTTGTCATCACAAGTTGTAGATCTGAAGAGGAAATTCTTGTTTGAAGCTAGATCTGGGCCCTGGAGGGTAAGATCTGGCCTCAAAATCAGCTTTTGCAGGGGTATTTATTTCAGACCTGGAAACTTTTTGTTGGGTTTTCATCAGGAAAATCTGAAGCAAGACAATTTAAATTTTTTTTAAGATTTCTGAAAAATTTTGAGGGTTTTCTGGGCCACCTATCTGCTGCTGCCTAAGGTTTTCATTTTTTTTATTACAGGTATATTTCGAAAAAAATTTGGTGAACTGTGTAAAACCATCGCTGCTTTGCCATGTCCAGATCCGTTGCCATTTGCATTCTTCCTTCTACCTTTCCATCGATCCATTTGTTGCATGGCTCAAAAACCTTATACGCTGCCCAACTGCTCACTTTCCCTGCGTTTTTGGCCACCTCCATCTGCTGCTCCATCACGCAGCTCCATCTCCTCAAATCCAGCCACAGTTCCCTACGCAACTCCTATCGCTCATCCTACTAGCGTCATCTCTCCCTCTGCGGAAATCCCCTTCGTTCTACCATCTCCGCGACCTCCTGTTACTGTGCATTCCCTGCTCCATCCATCGCATTTCCAACTCTACGTATACTTGAAAGCAAAACCCACCAACATCAACCTCTATTCAGGGCCTCTTCACAGCCCATCTGCTGCCCATTTCAAATCCTTGGACCTCCGTCTATCTGAAGCTTCCATCGAGCTCCCCTCATCTTAGCTGCTCCTACCTCCACCTGATCCCGAGCTCCCGCTTGAGCTCCTCTCTTCCCTGCAGTCCTCCTCTCCCCTGCGTTCTTCTCACGCAGCTGCCCATTCGACGTCTCCTTGCTACCGCCATCCTGCTCTTCGCTGCCATCGTTTCCTTTCAACCCTCACACGACTCCATACCTTGGTCCTTCTTCCGCCGCTGAGCTCTCTTTCTGCCTGCCGTCGAGCATCCCTCCGCAAACCTGCATTCACATCTATAACAAAGCATTACGAATTTTTTTGTGTGGTTAGCATATTCATAACATTTTTTATGATTTAGGGTTAGACATCTGTTGGTCTTATTTATTTATTTAGTTTACATATTCAAATTTTAGTTTAGAATTTTATTTTGTTTATATTCCTTAGGTTAGGATTTATTTAGCTTCATTTTGTTTGATTTTTATTTTAAATCTAAAAAAATGTAATATCCCGTTTCAAGGATATCCCTCAAACCCAATCAATCTCTAACCGGATAATCAAAATCTAACCAGATAACACACATGTGATACAGTAGCCGAAGAGCTCAAGAGATAAAAATAACAGTGATGCAACATACAATAATGTATACACAGAATATAAGTAGATACTCAAGAAATGCAGAGAGAAATGCTAAGCCATTTTATTATACTGAGTAATGGAAAGAGTATAGGAGGTGATCAGAAAGATAGCACCTCGACATGCACAGGGCAAGTGAAGAAATACACTCAGAATAGTAAGGAAATAGCCCCTCTCTGAACTGCGTCCAAGTTGCCGGAGAACAGTTGTGCTGTTGCTACTGCTGGAATCAAGTGAGGATTTGGGGTTGTTCCCCTCCTCAGAAAATGCTGAAACTCTGGAATCAGCCTCTAGTCAATAAACCCATAAAAGCCCAGAAAGCTTTTCTAAAATAGCTGACCCTCGAAAATCACCTCCTTGAGGATCTAAGCAATCCCTCAAGGAACTGTGTTGCCATTGAATAGAACCCTCCAAAACTCTGCCTGAAACTCTGCCAAAATCCTCCAATATGCAAGGGCTGATCACTTGCTCAATCTCCCAGCTCAAATCCTCCACATAATCACAATTCAGAACTCCTACCAGAAGAGACTGCGTCCTCCTCTCTCAAGACTGCGCAATCATCAAAAGGCTCAGCTCCTCCTCAACTCCAAAGATCGATCCTCCTGCAAAATATTGTTGAAAACTACCTTGCCCAAGCAGGCACTCGAAGTCCCCCGGGGCTAAGGGTGGGATCTCCAAATGGAGACACTGGATGCACTAAACAGTGCTGCAGATAGGCTAAACAGCCAGCGTGCTCTAAGTCGAAGTGACTAGCTCAAAATGTTCATAATCGAATGCCAAAATGAGGAGGCTCCTCTCTCCTTTATAGCGTTGGCCTCTCTCAAACCCTAAGGCCCACCTCCTCCAACATAGCCTCTCTCTCTTGCCACATGTTCCTCTCCATCTATGCAGTCCCTCCAAGTGTCTACGTGGGCCCCCTTCTCTACGTGATCCTTTCGCCCCCTTGGCTCACCTTTAAATTACAACATTGTGCTACTAGGGAGTGACTTTATTCTAAAAGTGAATTATGTCCCCCTTTCCTCACCTTTTTATTTATAAATAACTATAGAAGGCAAAATTGAGCAAAATCGAATATTCCAATTAGCCATGGCTAATTAGGAATATTACAATCTCCCCCGGCAAAATGTTGCTTGTCCTCAAGCAACTGAAGTAATGGATGTTGCAGGATTTTCTCACTTTCCCAAGTGGCATCCTCATCTGGTAAATTCTTCCACCTCACCAAGAATTCCTGGACCATCCTGCTCCGTAGCTGCCTCTCCCTGGTATCAATAATAGCCTCTGGCAATGCCTCTCATCATCCGTGGGTGGTAGCTCATCTATCACTGTCACATGCTGCCCCAATGCCTTCTTCAGGCATGATACATGAAAAATGTTATGAATCTTGCTACCTTGGGGCAGCTCCAACTCATACGCAACATGTCCAATCCTGCGTATCACCCTGTACGACCCATAAAAGCGGGGCTTGAGCTTCTCAGTCCCCTTCTGTTTCAATAACGACTGTCAGTATGGCTGTAATTGTAGGTAGACCAAGTCCCCTACCTCAAACTGTCTCTCCACCCGACCCCTGTCAGCATACAACTTTGGTTGGTTCTGTGTTGTAGCCATATTATCCTTGAGAGCTCGGAGAATATCCTAACTCTCTTGGATCCAAATCTTGGCTCTCGTAGCCTTGCTAGCACCAAACATCACGTCAAAAAAAGATAAAGGATGATATCCATACAATGCATAGAATGGAGACATACCAATGGACATGTGATGCGTAGTGTTGTAACAGTACTCCCCTAGATGCAGCCACTTCAGCCATGCTCGTTGCTGCCCACTGACATAGTGACACAAGTAGCCCTCCAACCACTTGTTAACTATCTCTGTCTGCCCGTCCGTTTGTGGGTGATAACTGGTACTCGGCGTCAATTCTGTCCCCACCAACCGGAAAAGCTCCTGCCAAAACCCGCCCATGAAATAGTTGTCCCTGTCACTGGTGATGGTCTTAGGAAGACCATGTAGCCTGAAGACCTCTCTGAAGAATAGCTCAGCCACCTGCTCTGCTGTGTAGTGTGCGGATATGGCGAAAAAATGTGTGTACTTTGTTAGTCAATCAACGACGACAAAGATGCAATCCTTGCCCTGTACCATGGGCAACCCTGTGATGAAGTCCATCGAAATACACTCCCATTTGCCCTCCAGAATGGGAAGAGGCTGCAATAATCCTGCGGGATGGCTCATCTCCCCCTTGTTCCTCTGGCAAATATCGAACTCCCGGACATGCCAGAGTACGTCCTCCTTGAGGCCCTTCCATGAGAACCTCTCTCTAATGGCCCTGTAGGTTTTGGTAAACCTCTAATGGCTGGCCAATGGTGAATCATGTGATGCCTGAAGTATCTTCTTCTTGAGTTGAGATCCCTCAATCAAGAAGATTCGGTCCCTGTAGTAGATGATCTCATCGATCACCCTGTACCTGTCATTCGCCACCTGCCCATCCAGAACCTCACATGCAAATCTGTCCTTGGAGTACTCTACTAAGAGTCGAGCCCTCCAGTCTGTGTCCAAGCTCATAAGAGATAACGTAGTTGGTCTACGTGAAAGGGCATCTGCTACCACGTTGTTCTTACCCTTGACATACTCAATGTCAAAATCATACACTTGGATCTTACTGATCCACTTCTGTTGCCTCTGCTGTAGTTGTTTCTGCTCCAAAAAGAACCGGAGGCTATTGTGATCAATCCTCACCCTAAACCTGTTACCTACTAAATACTGTTGGAACTTGGCCAATGCATGCATAATGGCCAACATCTCCTTGTCGTTTATAGAATACAACCTCTCGTTCGGAAGGATCTTCCGGCTCTCAAAGGCTATAGGGTGACCTCCCTGCATCAACACTGCGCCGATCCCCTCTCCCGACGCATCACACTCCAAAACAAATGGCTGCGTAAAATCCAGCAATGCAAGCACTGGGCAACTACTCATAACCTCCTTAAGCCTGTCAAAGGCTCGCTGTGCTGTATCCGACCAACTGAATGCCCCCTTCCTCATCAAATCTGTCAGGGGTGCAGCAAGCTGTGAGAAACTCTTGACGAACTTCCAGCAGTAAGTACAAATGCCAATGAATCCTCGAAGTTCTGTCACGTTCCTCATCTCCTAGCCAATCTCTGATGGCCCCGATCTTCTCCTCGTGGACTCTCACTCCGCCCACCCCCATGATGTGTCCCAAGTACAACATCTCCGTCAACCCAAACTCACACTTGGAGAGCTTGGCATAGAACTGTTGCTCCTCCAAGATGTGCAACACTGTCTCAATTGCTGGAGATGCTCCTCCCAGGTCCTACTGTAAATGAGGATATCATCAAAGAACACCAACACAAACTTCCTTAAGTGACTGCGGAAGATGTGATTCATGCAGGACTGAAATGTAGCTGGGGTGTTGGTTAGCCCGAAAGGCATTACCAAAAACTCAAAGTGCCCATAGTGACAACTGAAGGTGGTCTTGGGAATGTCCTGCTCCCTCACGCGACTCTAATGGTACCCAGATCTCAAATCAATCTTTGAGAAGAACCGTGCTCCTCTCAACTCATCCATCGACTCATCGATCCTGGGTATGGGGTACCTGTTCTTCAGGGTCTTCTTGTTTAGGGCCCTGTAGTCAATGCACATCCTCAATGTGCCATCCTTCTTCTTCACCAACACCACGGAAGAAGCAAAAGGACTCGTGCTTCGCTGAATGTGCCCAAGAGCCAGCAACTCCTGAATGGCCCGCTCAATCTCATCCCGATAAGCATTGGGATGCCTATAGGGGGTAGTAATCACTGCTTATATGCCCTGCCCAAGCTCAATGGTGTGCTCAAACCCCTGGTCCGATGGCTGTCCCGGCGGAATCTCCCCAAACACTGTGGCATACTGGTCAAGGATGGACTGTATCTCTGGGTGCACCGTCTGCCCTATAGTCCCTGCCTCTGATGCACACAGCTCCACTGCCCACTCTATGTCTCCCTTCCGGAAGACTGCCTCCATCTGATGAGCCGAAATAGTCTGAGGCGGATATGTGTGCTGTCCCCGTATCTTCTCATGCCTCCTTGTCTTCTCATCATCCCACTCCATCTCTAGGGCCTTCCAATCTGTCGTGACCTTCCCTAGAGTGATAAGCCACTGAACACCTAGTACCATGTTGGTGTCTGGAATATTGACCATAAAAAAATGGTCGGTCAGTGTGTAGGTGCCCATCGTCACTGATAACTCTGGGACATAACGAGCACACACCATGGTCTGATCTCTTGGGACCAAAACTAAAAATCCATTGAAGCTCTTTGTCTGTATACCTCTCCGCTCAACCATCTGTGCATCGATGAAGTTGTGGGTTGCCCCACTATCAACCAAAACTGATACTCGCAGGCCACGTACTGTCCCTCGTACGCGTAGCGTCAAATACTTGGGAACTCCTCGCAATGCTGCAAGGGCCCCTCCAGTAGGTGCAAAAGCTGCACCACCTGCTGGTGGTGGTGGAGGTGGCAAAGAATCTTGCGCGGCATGACTATCTCCTGCCTCCACATCATCCTCCTCCTCCTCTTCCCCGCTGCTCTCGGAGAAGACCTCAATAAAATGTGCTTTGCCAGCAACACATCTATGTCCCGGTGCCCATGGCTCCTGACAGATAAAGCAAAATCACTTCTTCTTGAGCTCCCTCCTGGCATCATCATCAATCTGTGCTCGTCCTGGATTCTCCTTTGGAGGCGTAATCCTCACATCCCTCCCCTTAGGCTGGAAAGCCTGCCTCTGGGGGTAAGGTGTCCAGGTCCTGGGTAAGGCATCCTGTAAGTCTCGGGTCCTACTAATAGCATCCTGAAGTGTGGCTGGCCTAGTGGATCTGATTAGACCCCAAAGTGCCTCTGCTAACCCCTCAACGAATATGTGGATCCTCTGTGCCGCGGATAGATCTGGCACCATCACTGAAACCCTCAAGAAGTCTGCAATGTAGGTCTCCGGGCTCCCAGTCTGTTTGAGCCTCGTCAGCTCAACAAAGTGTTGTTCTGAATCCCTCTGGTCAAACCTCTCCATCAATCTCCTAGTAAACTCGACATATGTCATCACTGTGGAGTGTCCGAGTGTAACCAACCCATGGAACCACCAGCCCTGGGCCTCACCATCCAAATGTAATGTCGCCACCTTGATGGCCTCTGTCTCCAACATCTGGTTAAGATGGAAATAGATGTCCAGCTTTTCCACCCAAGACCTTGCCGAACTGTTTGATGAGCCATCGAACATAGTCAAGTGGAATCTACTAGCTGTGCGGTGGGTGTCTCCATCATGATAATGCCGATATCCTCTGTGATGGTCACGGGGTCTACTATCCCGCTGGAGCTGAACAAAGTCTCTGAATGAGAGGGCATCCCTAAACTCCTGCCCATAGGCCTAGTACTCTGCAAAATAATCGCCCATACGACCGGGCTCTGCCTCCTGCTGGGCTCCAGCCCCCGTGTCTGCTCCTAGAAAAGTGGGCATGGTAAAACGTGTAGGGGCATGTGAGGCCATCTGCTGAGTAGTATCACGCTGAGTGGCACCCTGCTCTGGAAAATGGTGGGATGTACCCGATCCCTCACCAACCTGGAAAACCTATGGGTTCTCACGCTGTCTAGCCTCTACCGCCGTGAATCTCTACCCCATCACCTCGATCTTCCTCGACAGATCTTGCACTGATTTGACGAGCATGTTCACAACTCTCTTCCCATCCTCATCTGCCATCGGATCCTCCTGCTCTGCGTCCACTGTAGGCTCCTCCTGTTCTGTGTCCACCACCCGAACACAGTGTCCCTCTCCGTAGGTGTTCTCCAACCTACGCTCAATATCTCTGTATTTCCTACCTTTGTAATAGATGTAGGGCTTCTCCCTCGGTGTCATAGACTGCTAGCTCTACAGGCTGAGCCAAATGTATGCTCTGATACCACTGTAATATCCCGTTTCAAGGATATCCCTCAAACCCAATCAATCTCTAACCGGATAATCAAACTCTAACCAGATAACACACATGTCATATAGTAGCCGGAGAGCTCAAGAGATAAAAATAACAGTGATGCAACATACAATAATGTATACACAGAATATAAGCAGATACTCAAGAAATGCAGAGAGAAATGCTAAGCCATTTTATTATACTGAGTAATGGAAAGAGTATAGGAGGTGATCAGAAAGATAACATCTCGACTTGCACAAGGCAAGTGAAGAAATACACTCAGAATAGTAAGGAAATGGCCCCTCTCTGAACTGCGTCCAAGCTGTTGGAGAACTGTTGTGCTGCTGCTATTGCTGGAATCAAGTGAGGATTTGGGGTTGTTCCCCTCCTCAGAAAATGCTGAAACTCTGGAATCAGCCTTTGCTCAATAAACCCAGAAAAGCCCAGAAAGCTTTTCTAAAATAACTGACCCCCGAAAATCATCCCTTGAGGATCTACGCAATCCCTCAAGGCACTGCGCTGCCAGTAAATAGATCCCTCCAAAACTCTGCCTGAAACTCTACCAAAATCCTCCAATATGCAAGGGATGATCCCTTGCTCAATCTTCTAGCTCAAATCCTCCACATAATCCCAATCCGGAACTCCTACCAGAAGAGACTGCGTCCTCCTCTCTCAAGACTGCGCAGTCATCAAAAGGCTCAGCTCCTCCTCAACTCCAAAGATCGATGCTCCTACAAAAGACTGCTGGAAAACTACCTTGCCTGAGCAGGCACTCGAAGTCCCCCGGGACTAAGGGTGAGATCTCTGAACGGAGACACTCGATGCACTAAACAGTGCTACAGATAGGCTAAACGCCGGCATGCTCTAAGTCGAAGTGACTAGCTCAAAATACTCATAATCGAAGCCAAAATGAGGAGGCTCCTCTCTCCATTATAGCGTTGGCCTCTCTCAAACCCTAAGGCCCACCTCCTCCAACGTAGCCTCTCTCTATTGCCACGTGCTCCTCTCCACCTACGCAGTCCCTCCAAGTGTCTATGTGGGCCCCCTTCTCTACGTGGTCCTTTGGCCCCCTTGGCTCCCCTTTAAGTTACAACGTTGTGCTACTAGGGAGTGACTTTATTCTAAAAGTGAGTTATGTCCCCCTTTCCTCACCTTTTATTTATAAATAAACTATAAGAGGCAAAATTGAGCAAAATTGATATTCCAATTAGCCATCGCTAATTAGGAATACTTACAAAAAACCCAAAATTAAAAAATCTAAAAAATTAATAAAACTTTTAAAAAATTTAACTTTTTTGACATTTAGCATTTTCTTGCCTTTCTTGATAAAAAAATAAAAAAAATTTAAAAGGACTAATTGAAAATTCCTTTTGGTGACCTTTTGTGCTAAGGATAAGATATAAAGAAAATTTTTGTGGTATTAACATTTTCATGCGCTTCAATTTTTTATATCTGAAGATTAATTATTTAAAAGTAATAAATTCATTGGATTTGGGATTCTAAGCATAATCATTTTAATTCTAAAATTGGAACTGATTAGCTTTTAAATTTCGTGGTTGTTTAAGGCATTTGTATCTCTTGAAATTTAATTGCTAAGACGTTGTGCCTCTATTGAAATTGATCGTTATTGCTTGAATTTTTTTATACTCGTTACATGTTAGATGTTTGGCAAATATTTTCAGGCAATCGTTAAGCATCAGTTGATAATCATTTACTTGGATCATTGACTCCTTAAGGCACTGGTCTTAATTATTTAAAATCTAATCGAGCTCTAAATCTTGCTAAGCCTTAATCAAGTATTCAATTGCTTCGCTATGTCTCCCGGACTGGCTGATTCCCAGCTGCTTCTCCCTTTTTCCATAGGGTCTACCCCCCTTAGCCTGCTATAGGGAGACGACTTAAACGGAGAGATCAGGGATTAGGGTGACAACCCCGTTCTGAGCATTGTCGTGGTGCCTAGACACTCTGCGTGACAATAGGAGGGATCCAAGAAAAATACCATCTGCCATAAATAAGATGACCCACATGGAGTTTGGCCTTAGTTGCCAATTTTAACACTCCCTCTCAACTAGGGAGAACTCCATCCATTGATCCATCTGTCCGACTATACTATCTCTGCCATCAGTGCCCTGCACTTCTCTACTCTGATCTGCTCTACTCTGCTCTGCTGAACCATGAAGAAGAAGAATTAATTAAGAATGTCTCATACCATTCTCTACTGACCCAAAGTCAGTTCCATATGACGAGAGCGTGTTATACCACTCGTACTGATCCCAGATCAGTTCCAAGAGAGTGAGTCATATCACTCTTACTAACCCAAAGTTAGTTTTATTGATCCCAGATCAATATCACAAGAGAGTTTCTCAAACCACTCATACTGATCCTAAATCAATGGAGGTCATCCTAGAATAGGGAGTACAATAGATACAACGATGTGTCCATCGATAGTACTACTATGGTCCCTAACCCCATTTCCCTATTCATTGGCCAAATGAGAGGTACTTCCTATGAGTCCCAGACTGCATGGGTGTTGGGCAGCGGATCCCCTACAACACGTTTTTGGTGTATTGTAAGACTCCATGAAGTGTGGGCGCGGAGCGCAAAAGTCTAGGATAAGTCATAGGGTTATCCGCCCTAAGAATTGTAATTTAATGTAAAGTTGTGTCGGCCTACCCATGGTCCGCAGACCATGGGATTGTATAAATAGAGCGAGGCTCTAAGTGTAAAGATAGCTAAGAGTAGATAGAAAGTCGAAGGCACGGTTAGAGCGTAGAGTTGGATCTGAAGTGTATTGGGTCATAGTAGTAGTAGGAGGCTCTGCAGCTGAGTGCGCAGAGGCCTAGTTGAGTCTGCAGCTAAGTGCGCAGACCCCTGCAGCTGAGTGCGCAGGATAGAGTCGGGTCTATAATTGGAATTGCAAGTTACTAAAGAGAAGCTTACTTTGTGCATCTGTTCTTGGATTTGTATTTTGATGTTATGCTTTTCTTTTACTATGTTATTTACTGCGCACCATTGATAAATACTTGTATGAATGTTTGTATACGAATATAATCTAAGTAATCAACTAATAGAGCCTAATTAAGGAAGACTTGGGTAAATAACTCGAGTCGCGCGGCAGCTAGAGCTGCGTGAAGACAGTAACACAAGACGCAAAGTGCCCACTGGTGCGCATAGCCCAGTGAACGCGAAGGTTGGACCACGAGCCAATCACCGCATATCAGACATCCCCAGAGTGCGAAAACCTGGTTCTAGCACCCTCCCATACTACTTCGGGTGAGAACTTAGTCTGCACTTCGCGGACTGTTGCCAAAAGGGCCAGTAGTAACAGGATTTGCTTGGCTAAATCACTTCTGAACCTGGGTCAGGCCCCACTAAGCCAACAAACGGTTCCATTGCTAGGACCAGGATCTGGATCTCCTCTGAAGGCGGCATTTTTTGGTGAAGGAATCATACATGAATACAACAATATAATACATGAATACAACAAGGAGAACACTTTTGGCTCAAGTAGTGAATTATGATTAAAATCAAATGTGTTAAAATATCTTTTAGTTATGCCTAGTGGTAAGGGATTAACATGATCAATACCTACACTTACACGAGTGCTTGCGATACATTACAAGAACTTATTTATACCACACCATTATAAAAATGAGAGTCATCTTGGAGATGCCAACAAGCTAGATTTTAATATTACCTTACAATTTTATACGGTTACTTTGAGGAGTGAAGGTGATACCAACTCTCTAGGAAGGGCAAGAGATCAAAAAAAGAAACTGAAGAAAATAAGGGAGGCAGTGACATTGTTGATGCACCATTAAAGACGAATGGTGGAAATGCCCATGCAAAGAAAGAAAGGGCATCAGAGGCAGAAGAATTCTTGAAATACCTGTGCATTTTCAGCTATTTGAAACTATTGTTTACTTAACCGTAGCTTGCCTCCTTCGTAGCCTATTGGACCTCTGTTGATCTTATTCATTATAGTCTATCTTCTCGAGCTTCTATATAACATCACGTACCTTAAATTTTCATATCTTACAACCCCTAACTTAAATAGATGGAAATATGAAACAACATGAGCAACTATTTAATAATCTCAAAGAGTCCTACACTTAAATGTGCCAAATACATAAGAAGGGAGTCCATGCTTGGGTATAAGATAAATTGTAATATTCTAATGGAAAAATTAAGTGGATAACAGTAACATAAGGGGAGGTTCCATGCCTAGGTATAAGTTAAATGTTTCTCTATACATGCGGCAACCTTTATAACATGAGGAACACTTTATATAGAAAGGAGTGATGAAACTAGGGCTCCCCTAGATCATGTGTATTGGTAGAACCACCTAAAGACCCTTGCATATCTACCCAGGTCATAAACGACCAACATGGTGTCAAATTAATGTCAGCAAAAGATAGTCAAATAGCAATGTAAGAGAGGACTATGTTGAAGACGAGTATTCAAAAGACAACGCGATCGACCACAAAGGGTCTAGATATACCACCTAGGTTAAACACTTCATAGAACTTATTCCTCGCTAAGAGGGAGCGTTGATTTCTAGTAGCATCGAATGTGCTCTAACACTCAAAATTTGAAGGGAGGCTTGGACACATGTATTCCAGAAAACCTAGAAATCATTTTGGGAAATTCCGGCCAGAGACAGTTTTATTAAAATAATTAATTATTCCTAATGATGCCTAAGTCTAAACTTAGGAAATTAAAATAATTAAAGGGTATTAATAAAACGAAGGGTGAAACTTTTAGAAGAAGAAGGAGATCAAGTCCAAATGATCTAAGCCATTGATTAGAATCTAATATGGGCCATTGGTTACTCAATTGGAGCATTATAAGAAGGACTTCGAAGGGTCTTTGGAAAACACATTGGAGAGAGATCAAGATATTGATTTTCTCAGAGAGGGCAGCCAAAACGTTTCTAGAGAATTGATCAAGGTGATTTCTTGCAGTGAGGGGTAGGGATAGTAGAACAGAGGAAGCTTTTCAGATCCAGGGAGTGCAAGGCAAAGATGAGATTCAATGCAGGAAGTCGAGGTGTGAGAGCGAAAGGCCTCAAGATCAATTTTCTAGTAAGTAGGAGGTCAACAGAGGGATTGATGCAGAGCCCAGCCAAAGTGACGCAGTTCTGCGTAGGGTTGACGAAGAATCTTCGCAGAGGCAGCGTAGGCCCAGTCAGCAAGCCCTTAATCAGAATCGAATCTCCTAGAGCATTGTGAGATTTCTCTCACTAAGCTTTTTGCCAGTTTCTCTCTGTATCAGATAGCCAGTTGGGCATCCAATGAATTGTATCCAGAAAATACTACTTAATAATAAAAACCCTCCGTTTCTGCAACAGTTTTCCCACATTGGGTTTTTCTGGGAACATTTGTCCAAAAATAACGGTATCATGTGTTGTGTATTTCTTTCTTGCTCAGTTTCTTGTTTTCACATTTAATTTAATTGGTGAAGGTTGTAGTGTATTAGTTTCAATATTTGTTGTAGCGTGCAGTAAATAATTTGTTTAGTAATTTAACAAATAGAAGATACTTAATCAATTGCTGCAGTAGAAATTTGGGTCTCCAAATTTTCACAATACTAACTCTCTACGAAGGGAAAGAGACAAACAAAAGCGATTGGAGAAAATAAGGGAGACAGTGACACTGTTGAAGCACCATTGAAGACAAATGGTAGCAATGCCCATGCAAAGAAAGTAAGGTAATCAAAGGTGGAGGCAATAACGACAAGATGTATCTAACTATGGTGCAAGTGTTGTGAGGACTAGTGAAGCACCAACAAAGATGAGATCTAGAAAAACTAGCACAACAACAAATGCTAAAAGAGGCAACACTAACATGGAACAGTAAAGGGGATGAGTTTTAACGATGCTAGTTAGGTATCAACGAAGAAAGAAATCCTTAACACCATTACTGTAAAGACCATAAAACTGAAAATACAAGAACCGAAAACTGAAATACAAGAACCGTAAAAATAATGAATACCTACCTGAGCTGCTGTCGACTGATTTTGCTGTCTGCTCCTGTTCTCCTGTTGAAGCCGATTCGATTACTGGGAAACCAATTCCTCCCAGCCAATCCAGCAAGCTTATGTGAAGCTTACTGCCCCCGTGCCCAGAACCTCAGGTCAATCAAAGCTCTCGTTCTCGATCTTTCTCTGCCCTCTGTCCTCCTCTGTGTTTTTCTCCCCCCACTCTCGGCTCAGTCCAGTGGTTTTTATATATCAAGCTTGACGATGGCCGCCTTCCAGCCTACGGCCACCGCTCTTCCTCCTCCCGACACCTCCCTGCATGCATATCTCCTTAGATATTTATCCTTTTGGCTGATGCGCTCCGTACATGGGGTTCAATGTTTTATCTTTTAATTACCTTTATGAAATTTTTATGTCCTATTTTTATATAACTCAATTCTTTTATATTTATTATAAAGTTTATTTTATGTTTATTTATTTATTATATCCTTTAATTTTTTTATGAAATTAAACTTTATATATTATAAAGTTTCAACTTTATATTTATTATAAAATTTAACTTATATTCATTTTTAAAGTTTAGACTTATATTAAATGGGTCGTTACAATTACATAGCTAGGGAAGGAAAGACATAATGAGAATGAGTCACTCGAGCTATCCCACTCCATTATTGGGCTGCAACGTAGAGTACCCATCAAACTTTCTTGTTGGGAAATACACATATTCTCAATTATTACTAATTCTTCTCAATGCCATGAATTTCTTAAATGCATAAGAATTATTTCTGCAAAGGTACCATTTCCATAATTCAATTCAATGTAGCCATGGTATGATAGAAACAAGCCTAACTACCATGGAGAGAGAATATTAGCTAGTATATGAAAATCAATGTCAAGATGCAATATAAGAAAACAATAACTGCACTTACCTAAGTGTTTTACATGCAATGCTAGAGCTATAACACCCTCCTCCCACCTTTACCCAAGCTAACCGGTCCACCGAGGTAAACATGTGATGAAGAGTTATTATGATATGATTTAACTCCCCAAGTATAGTTAACAAAGTGGAATTGACTAAACAAAACCAAACTGACCTTCCTAAGGAGCTACGAAATCTTCAAGAGCCAACCAACCCCTCCAGTTGTCCAACCCTTGAGAGAACTTAATGTTTTGTTGAACTAGATCCCCAATCGCTCCTAGAACAAGCCTTCCCTGCGACTAAGACCCTCTAGTTGCTCCCATAGAAAGGTCTCCATGCGAATGTGGCCTTTGTCAGGCAGTTCTATGCCAGTGACCTCAGATTCTAAGCCACCATTTCAAAGCTAGGACTCAGGCCTCTGCCTAGGACTTCATGAAACTTCCAAAAATGATAAATAACGTTGATACAAAAATTGAACAAGGGCTTGATTAAGGCACTGATCTACCAAAAGGTGATCACCAAAAATCACATTCTTCCACATTCTTCTAGGTCCAACTAAGTTGGGGCACCTAGGGCATCAATTTACTGACAACCTAGCCCTCCAAAAAGTTCAATCTCCTAATATCTCCTGCGTTGTTGTTTCCTTAAGCTCTCCTCCAATTTTGAAGCCATTCTGTTGGTGGATTTGGGAGAAAAGCCAAGCCCTAGCTCTGGGTTCAAACTTTGCATTAGCATCCTCAAGGATGGTATCTCATAGGATCAAACCAACACCTTCGAGTGAAATTTTTTTCTTTGATCCTCTCCCCACCTTGTCTAGGTTAAGAACATCATTGGTTGTTATACTCATTCCCCCTATCCTAGACAGGGTCCACTTGGTCTCCTGTGGCCCAAATCCTTTGAAAGACAATTCTTCAAGAAACATCCGGGATACCAATTACAATAAGGATTTTAGGGATTGTGAATTTCCTTCTTAAATTATATCCCATAAACCTAACCCTTGAATCCTCCTTTTCATTTCCCTAGAAGACATTGTACTTTGCTTAGAAAGCAAGAAGCCTTATCCTTCTAACTCTTCTGGGAAATGGATTATTTGGGTAACTCCACATCATTTTGATGACTTATCCTTCATCAGGGACTCCATAATATAATGGGTCCCCTTCCATCGGTGAAAGTCCATAAATAGAAGGGAGCCTTAGATGAGGTGACAGTGGGCTAAGTCTCCATTTGTTGCCCTTGGCCTAGCATTTCCCCTTTAGGAATCCCCTTTAGGTCCCCTACTAGTTTGAGCGATAACAAGGTGCTTGAATTTATTTTAGTTTTTGAAGGAGAAAAAATGACCAAAATATCTCACTAATAGCATGGTTGCGTAGTTCTCATCGATACCGCTTCAATCCTATATTTTTCTTAGAAAAAATCCTCCTGGGTGAGAAGTTATGGCCAATTGAAAATTAGTATTAAAGGGAGCTAAAATTAGAAGGAAAAAATATAGGGCCAAACCCAAAATATTAATTTGTTAAATATCGTGCAAGTTTCTTGACTAGAATTTGATGATTTGTTGGAGTGAGGGGCACCTATGAACCATTTCATCACTTGCTTGATGCAAATTGATCATTCTTGGAGGTTAATCATTTTGGAGAGTTTTTATTCCCATAAGTATGGGTTATTTTGGCATTTTTACTATCTTTTGAGCTATCGCAAGATCAGCTAACATATTTGTATACTTCTGTAATGTCCCTTCCGAAATTACATTGTTACAGGTTTATTTATTCTACAATTTTGACAATTTGAGAGGCCATGGGACCCATGTGATTTTTGGGAAGGGAAAAGGGGCTGAAATGTTTTGTTGGCATATGGTGGGGGCCACCCACATGAGGAAATACACACCACCTTAGAGGGAAGTTCGAATGACTACGGAGGGAAAGTGAAATTGCTAGTTGGATGGGGCCCACATGGGAAAAGAGACCCACGAACTATAAATAGAGGAGGCTTAGCCTCATTTGGCATCTTTTGGACAATTGAAGTCACCCTTAGTTGCTCTAGCTGCGTAGTTGGGCCACGCACTGTTTAGCACGAGTTCTCCAAGCAGATAACTCACCCTCTCTTTGGTGGACCACGAATGCCACCCTAGTGAGGTTTCTTTCTATCATTCCGGGAGATTGTAGGTGGATATTCAGAGCTCCCAACACAACCATCATTCAGTTAGTGCGTACTACAGAAAGGTGGAGTAGTGGAATACGCAAGAGATCATTCAGTGGCCTTCCGGGGAGTAATTCCTGGAGGAGTTTTGGAGACGGAATTACCGGGGAAGACTAGCCTTTAGGAGGATTTTGGGAGCTGGAGATTTTTGTTTGGGAGTAGTGTGATTGCCAGCACTCAGGACCAGCCCAAGAATTCATCACTGAGCACACATGCGGGATTCATGGGTCGGTTGTGGAGCGAGTATTTACAGAGAGATAAGAGGAATTTTGGGGAAGATTATCTCAGCCATTTTGGTGTGTTTTGGAGGGCTTATTATGGATTTACAGGTAGGTCGTACACTTCAATGATTGGAGGAGGGCGCAACTCTTGGGACGACGAATTTCCGAGGTAAAAACCAGGCAAAACACTTTCTAGGTTTTGGTTGAGGAGCTTGAGGCTAATTTTGCAAAATTTTCCCGACAAATCTGGGCGGTGAAACAGGGATCCCAACTCAGCCAGAAGCTAGAGGAGCTAGGGAGAATTCGAGCCAAAATTTCTACGTCAACATTTGGCCAATTCCTTCATGGGTTGTTCTGTGTATTTGGTGGAGAGGCCCGAGTTAATTTCCCGGAATTTTTTGAGCATCGGAGGTGGGGTTTCCAACATCATCTGCGCAACAGACAACACAATTTCACTAGGGCAACACAGACAAGCATTGTAGCAGTGATTTGTGCTATCTGGGCTTGACATATTACCACCTAGGCTTGATCACGCTTGCCATTGAGGCAAGCCCAGCTGCACCACTTCCACATTATTGTACTTTTCTCCCAAATTATAATAAACTGGCTCAGTTGTTGGTTATTCATGGACATTTTATGGGTGTGCACTGAATGTTTCAATATTATGGTGTTGTTTTTATTGTTTGCTTTGCGTAGCACTATTTTTCCTAGTTTGAAACATTACAACTTCAAGCAATTGTTTTTGGGATTTTCATTGTAAAAATATGAAAAAGTGACATATTTACCCTCACAAAATAGAGGGGAGTGACTTTCGATTGTTGATCATCATTCACTCACTTCTTCTTCTCTAGAGGAGGGTACATTAGCTCTTATCTTTCTTTTTGGACGTAATATGATCATTTATGGATCGAATTGTCTTGTGAAGGAGATTTTTGCGTGGACGGACTTTTGGTATTCACAAAGTGATTCCTATTGGAAATATGTAAGTTTATTGTCACATTTTCTTCCATTTTGCATGTTATATTTATGAAATTAGGTCTTATATGAATGCCATGTTAACAAGTGCAATATATTTTCTTGAAATCTTGATCCTTGATGGCATGTAAAATTTGTTTTGCAAGAGTCCATCAAAGGAACTTGATTCATGCATCCTTTGACATCAAAATATTCCATTTAGTGAAGTCACTAGTTATTTCTAATTGAAGAAATTCAATCTGTCACCCTCTTCATCCAAGGTCCTCTGTCATTGACTAATTGTCTCCATTGCCTAACTAGATAAAGGCTCTAAACTAGTAGGTGTTCATGATTATAAATCTTCCGTTCTTTAATTTCATGGTAACTAGGGTTGGTTTGGGTTTAGCTTAAAATATACATTTAACCACAATTTTATGTCCATACGGTATTTCCCTATTGGAAGGGATTGCATTTAATAAATAATAAAAGGGAAAATCTAGCATTAATTGAATATTATAACCTTAAAATTAGGGCTGATGTCTTGGTATTTATTGTTGTCATATGCATTTTCATCCATTTGAACTATTGTTTACTTAACCCTAGCTTGCCTCGTTCATATCCTATTGTTCCTTTGATGATCTTATTCCTTATAGGCTATTTTCTAGAGCTCTTGTGTCCCATTGTGTGCCTTAAATCTGAATATCACACAAACCCTAACTTGAATCAATGGAAATATGAAATTGCATGAACAACTATAGAATATTCTCCAAGTATCCCAGACTAAAATGTGTCAAATACATAAGAGGGAGGTCCATGCCTGGGTATAAAAAAAATGTATTTCTATACATGCGACAATCTTTATAACATGAGAAACACTTTATATAGAAAGGAGTGATGAGACTATGGCTCCCCTAGATCATGTGTATTGGTAGATCCACCTACGGGCCCTTGCATACCTAGCCAAGCCATAAACGACCAACACGGTGTCAAATCAATGTCACCAAAAGATTGTCAGATAGGCATGTAAGAGAGGACTATCTTGAAGATGGGTATTCAAAGACAATGTGATCGACCGCAAAGGGACTAGATATACCACCTAGGTTAAACACTTCACAGAACTCATTCAAGCATGGCCCAACATAATACATGAATACAACGAGGGAAACACTTCTGTATCAAGTAGTGAATTATCATTAAAATCAAATGCATTAAAATATCCTCTAGTTACGCCTAGAGGTAAGGGGTTAACATGATTAATACCTACACTTACACAAGCACTTGCGATAAATTACAAGAGCTTATTGATACCACGCCATTATAAATGAGAGTCATCTTGGAGAGGCTAACAAGCTAGATTTGAATATTGCCTTACAATTTTATAGGGTTACCTTTAGGAGTGAAGGTGAACCAACCCTCTAGGAAGGGAAAGAGATGAACAAAAGAAAGAGGAGAAAATGAGGGAGGCAGTGACATTGTTGATGCACCTGTTGTCGCGCAGATTGGCACGACAACGCTCAGACCGAGGGGTTGTCACTCTGATCCCCGATCCCTCCGTTTAAGCCTGTCTCCCGCGGCTAAGGGGGGTAGACCTTGAGAGATGATGAAGACCAACTGTCGACCAGTTGGTTGGGAGACACAAGACACGATTAAGATAAGCACTAAAATGATTTGATTAGTTAGCAGATCAGTGCCTTGAGAGATCATTATTAAGATGATTACTTGTTAAATGATATAGAAACGTGAAACGTGAACAACAATCATTTGTCATCAGCTAAATCACAGTGCTCTTTGAATGACCCAAATGATATCCAGCAACTGAAGATTTAAAAAAGGAAAGGATGAATGCTTCAAACCACCATGAGTTATAAACCATCAACTAGATATCATATTCGTATCTCGACTTGAAACTTCAGATCTCAGCGTGAAAGATATAACATGAAAACAACTGAATCTGGCAACAAAAATAATTTTCCCACAAAATTTTTTATACCCCTTCAGACAAAGATTAAACTTAAAACAAAATTTAAAAATTTAATCTAAAACCCTGAAGGAAAATTTTTTATTTAAATTTTATATTTTATATTTTTCATGATGAAGACAAATGCTTTCAAATAAAAGAAGACAATTTGCAATAATTTTTCAAGATAGAAAACAAGCAAGGGCTCAGGAAACCCCCTCTGAAATAGATCTTTTTGATGTCTTATGAGGTTGCTGGCTTGAACAACTTGCGGGACCCTTGATATCCTTGGAGGTGACTATTCCCGCCGAAGAAGTCCTCACACTCCAATAGAGCTGGCAACCTATCCCTTGAAAACACAGAAAACACTTGCAAACGAATTGTTAGTGCAAAAAGAGACTTGGCATATAGAGACCAAGTTGAGCTTGTCATTCAACCGAGAATGGACAAGCTACAACAAGTGTACAAAAATATACCAAGCCCAGAAGAGATTTGAGATAGCTGCAAATCTCTCCTCCCTAGACAATAGTGCCTTCAGGCAAAATGAAAAACAACTAGATAGCAAATGAAATCACATGAATATTAAACGACACAGGTATACCTCATGTACCAAAGCATGCACCACAAGAGAAGCTAGTAACCCCAAATACTTTTATTTATTTATGTGAAAGCTGAGTACAAAATCCGGCAGAGTCTCCGCCAACCCAATAGCTCGTTCTATCCTTTTACAATAAGAGCCCAAGGCTCATATAAATAGGAAAATGGGAGATGATCCCAAGGAAAATTCCAATGACAAGTGGCACAATGGTGAAGATCCCAATGAAAAAATGAAATGACAATTGGCTGATATGACTGTCCATGTGTGAAGATAACTGCTGTTTGAATAAACATGTGGCTGCCTTTGAACTGCTGATTAACTAGCTGATCTGCCAACGTTGATTGCTGTAGATGAACATGTGTTAACTGTTGTTCTAACTGCCTGAGATATCAACGTTAAACTGCTGAGTTAACTATGCGTGTAATTGCTGAGTGGTTGAGCGTGACTGCTGTTTGAATTGCTGAGTTAAACTGCTGTACGTACCATGCTGCCCACGTGACTACTGATTTTGCTCACGTTTAACTGCTGTCTATTGGCCACGTAAACGCTGTGATATAACTTGCTGATTTATATGCTGGAATATATTGCTGCCCACGTGGAATCCTAAGCTATCCACGTTAACTTTGCTGACTGCCTGTTGACTTGCGTATGGACCTGTTGCTTGGCCCAACGTTATTTTGGCATGTGCCTTTTTTTTGCTGCGTTGGTTATACGTACTCATGGATGGCTGAGGTGGGTCCCCTTTCCACCTTAAAACTTTTATAATTCGATTTTGAATCAAGTCTGATTATTGAACTTTAATCCCAAATTTGATTTAACAAAAATGACCTTCAGCACTTCAACGTGGAACCTTGTTGACTTTGACTTTTTTTTTTTGACTTTCTTTGACGTGAGTTGAAACTTTATGTGGTGGGCCCCACATTGCTTGCCACATCACCCTTGATCCTCTGCTTGACTTCCATGTCAAAATTTGACTTATTTTGACTTTGGAAAAATTTATAAATTTTTTCAATTATTCATTTTTTTGAATTTTTTCTTCATTTTTGCCACTGTCACTTGAAAAATCGCCTTTTGAGGGACTCTGAGTCATTTTTTGACCCCCAAAGTAAGCTCTAGGAGAATGTTGGGCCTCTAAGGATGAATTTCGACTGGTCATACGCCCCAGACATCTCCTAAGGCCACTTATTTATGCCTTTACATAAAAAATAATTAAAAAATCCCGTTTTGCGGGAAATTTTTAACTATTAAAAAATCCTACTTAGACCTAGCCAAATTCCACGAAACTTTTTGTGTGATCTAGTATGGTAATATACATCGACCCTAGACACTAAGATGTGTCAGGGGCTCAATCTTCAAACCGTCACCTCGGCTTTGGGGTAAAAATGAGTGAAAAAATCCAGAGAATTATCCGCCTCTGAAAAAGAAGGGATAATTAACCGGATAAAAAAAACACTCCAAGGTGTACTCGTTTGCTGATCGAGTCCCACATCCTAGGCCTGTTACAAATTCAAGAAAATCATCATACTAGCATCACTTATTACAATTCCCCGCAGGGTGTGGAATCTGGGTACAAAGAAGAAAGATGATGAGAAGATAGAAGGAGAGTTAAAAAACTCTGCTAACTGATGACATCTGATGGTACAAGTGTCCTCTGGATCATCCTTGGGCATTGAGTCTTCACATAATCATCAGGTGCTACTCCAGTAGTCAACACAGGGCACTGATGGCAGAGATAGTACAGTCAAACATATGGATTAGCGAATGGAGTTCTCCCTAGTTGAGAGGGAGTGTTAAATTGGCAACTAGGGCCAAACTCCATGTAGTCATCTTATTTATGGCAGCTGATATTTTTATTAGATCCCTCTCATCAAGAGGTGTAGGATTGATTTAAAGATCATCTAATTCCAACAAGTATTCACGGAGTTATGAATTTATTTGTGTTATAAAACAAATTATCAAGTCGGCCAGCAACATGTGTAGGCTCAAAAGCCCAATAGTCATGTCTATTCATCATCTACATTTTAGTATAAATAGAAGAGGACTTGAAGTCATTTGGATACATCCTCTTCATGTGATCTCCTCCTCTCCACGTCTTTGGGTTTTTGGAAAAGGAGAGACACAAAAGAGCACACGTTGGTCAAGCATGAAGCCCTAACCGCAGATGATGCCCTAGCTGATCCAACGCAGCCAATTACTTACACTGTTCATGTGGAGACCTTATATGCTATACATGAAGATCTTATACGCTGTTCTTGAAGACATTTATACGTAGGGCAGAGAGACTCCTTACACGCAGTTCATGAAGACATTCATACACAGTCAACATGATGCCCTAATCTACTACCCTAATCCATTGTCATATGGAACAGCCGCAGTCACAACTGCAGTCAAGCATGGAAGAAGCCGCAGTCATAATTGTTGTCAAGTGAGGTAGCCGCAGATCATACATGGAGGAGCAGCAGACTCAGCATACCTGTGTTCCAATTGAAGTATCCTTAGATGAATAAAGCAAAGAAGGATGTATATGATCTGGGCACATCTATCTCGGATAGATGAGGCATAAATAACTTCGGATAAGGACATAGTGAATGAATCATCCTTGGCTTGTTAAGTCAATAAAAATCATGTTGGTAGCATCTTTACAGTAATGTAGATCTATGCTAATTCAGTAAGTCTACATGATATGATAAACCCTCGGCATACTTATAGCAGTCTTGATGTGTTATGATCACAACAGCTATAAACGTTGATTTTGTAGATCAATGATCTCAGTTTTGGTCGAATGAAGAAGATCTCGGTATATAGAACTCGGTGACATACATCTTGTACAGCAGCGACTTGAAGTATTAGATATGTAGTGATGAAAGAAATAGTGATCACCTCTGCAAAGAGTGTCAGTCCCATCAAAGGTAAGAGACAAGGGTCATAATCTTACAGTACAATAAGGTGTAGTTATGATCTCAAGGTACAAAGATCATCTTAGCCTCCAGGAACAGTCATGGTGTATAATCCTCTCATCAAAGCAGTGATGAATGATGATGAATGAAATAGCATGATGATGTTAGATGCAGCACAGTGGGCATGATAAATAATGAGTTGCATGATGATGAGAGCATCTCAGTCATCAAGGTTCAACACTGTGACAGTACAGCATGGTGTCACATGGTTATGTGCAGCAAATGGACGAAAGACAACACTATGATAGGTGAAGAAGTCACCTTAGAGAATCAGTTGAAGCAATATGTCTTCAACTGATCTCATGCGATATCAAAAGTCAAAATATTGACTTCTATTGTAAATGTACTATCTCTCTCACTTTCTCTGCTAAACTTTGAAGAACATAAAAGAAGAATTGGTCAAGGGTTTCCCCACACTGAGGTTTGTCCCTGGCTAGTGCCACATCTTGTGTCCTCTTGTCTTGGCTTGTCTTCTGCGATTTATGTTTATCTTCTATCTACAGTTTACTTTAATGCTGATGTGATTGCTAATCTAGAAAAGATATTGAGCTAACTGTGAAAATTTAAATAATTTTCTCTAGCATAGAACATACCTAAAATTAACACTATCCTAGTCGACCCAAATGATAATGACAAGTACGAAGAGGCGATGGCGAGGGCCAAGTGCATTATCCTTGACGGGGTCAAGGATCATGTGGTACCACATATAGCCGAGAAAGAAATGGCATTTGAGATGTGGGAGGCTCTCAAGAGCTTGTACCAGCATGCTTCTGTGCAGAGAAGAATGCTGCTCGAGAACTAGATGAGGTCATATTAGATGAAGAAGGGTCAAACGATTGACTCCTTCCTCGGAGGACTGAATGAGATCCGAGATCAATTGACTGCTATAGGAGCGACACCGAATCAGGAGCTTATGGTGAGGACAGCCCTGAATGTTGTCTCAGAAGAGTGGGAAGTGTTTGTCCAAAGCATCCTGGGCAAAGGGACTCTCCTACCTTGGGACGAGATGTGGGCAGCTCTTCGCCAGGAAGAGATTAGACAGCGGTCAAAGACAGGTAGCAACAGCAAAGGGATCAAGGTCAAGCAGGAGGAGGAGGATGTGGCCCTTGCATCTAAGGGAAAGCAGAAGAAACGAAATAAGAAAGATCTCTCCAAGATCAAGTGCTTCCACTGTGGGGAGACGAGTCATTATGTGACCTAGTGCCCAAGGAAGAAGAGTAAGGGAGAGTCTTCCGAGGCTAAGGTAGCGCCAACATGGGCAGAGAAGGAAGTTTTGATAGAGGATGACTATGCCATGAGTGCACATGCACCACTTGAGAAGAAGTGTGGAGACATCGAGCTATAGTCAGGTGGACTACAGGCGATGAGGGGCAGGATCCTTGAGGTACCCAGCCTCTTGGATTAGACCTTGATATAGGAGCCCCGACAAGGAGTAGCAGGACTGGCTGAGTGGGTAGAGACAGATGCGAATGGAGTGGCAAAGAGAGCTACAGTGCAAGAGTCCCGAGACAGCGCAGAGCTAGCAAGTTGCAGTAGTGTGAGAGGCACAGGAGTGTTGCACCAGTGCAGGAAGGCACAGTGAGGTGTGCAACAGTGCGAGATGCAGGGAGTTGTAGCAGCGCAAAGGTCAGAGAGAGGGAGCACTTGTCAATGGCAAAGGGAGCTTCAACATCAGAGGGTGTTTCCAGCCCAACAGGGAGGTCAGTTGGGAGATCAATTACTTACTTATCAATAACTGAGTTGCAATGAAACAATGGGCAGCACGATACAACATGATGAGAGGAGGTGCAGTGCAGATGCAGTGTTGGGAGGAAGGACCTACAGCAACACGGATGCAGGGAGTTTTCTTACAGATGCAGCAGTGGCAGTGGCAAAACCATGGGCCGCAGTACAAGAGGTAGCAGTGCAGAGGATGGTGGGCAGGAAGGCCTAGCATCAGCACAAGTACCAATGCCAAATGATCAGAGTAATACTCAGTGAGGAATATTGCTAGAGCACAGTCCTCGCTAAGAGGGAGTGTTGATTTGGGGTAGCATCAGATGTGTTCTAGCCACGAAATTTGGTGGAGAGGTTGGGGCACATGAGATCTCCAATACCCAGAAAGGGTTTGGGTAGATTCTAAACAGATCATGAGATATTAAAATAATTAATATGTTTAATGGAGTCCTTAAGTCTAAACTTAGGGAAAATAAAATATTAATGTGTATTAATATGAATTTGTGTTAGAGTGGTCCAAAAGACATGGATCAAGCCAGATCTAATCTTATTAGTTGATTAGGGACTTAATCTCGGCCATTGAGATGTCAACAGGAAAAGTATAAGAGGAGGCTTGAGGGTCACTTGGAGAGCACACCAGATGATCAGTCATTCTATTCTCTAGAGCGGAGTTTCCTAAGAGAGATAGAATCAGTGATCGGGAGAGCAGCTGAGGGGCATTGAGTACAGAGAAAGAGATAAGGTAGAGATTATGCCAGGAGACCAGTGCAGCAACCAAGGAGAGTGACACAGAGCCAGCAAGAGCTCACGCAGGGCCACGCAAAAGCAGCCAAGTGCTGCGCAGAGCACCAGAGGCGCCAGCGCCGCTGATGTAGAGGCTCCCAAGCTGACGCAAGGCCTCCTGGGGCTAACGCAGGCCTAGAAAGGCTGACGCAAGGCCAGCATGAGACAGAGAGGGGCTAACACAGTCCAGATTGGGCAAACGCTGGGGTTGTGGGCAGTTTTGTGTTGAGGAGCTGCCGGAAGGATTTTCCGAGGTTTCAGCCAGGAGATTTCTCTCAAACTGTGAGGTATAGCTGCTAAGGAAATCCTCTGTTAGGTAGGCCAATTTCGGCGCCCACATTGTACTCTGATATTGCTTAATAAGAAAACTCTCAGATCGCTGCACTGGTTTTCCCACATTGGGTTTTTTCGGGGACATTGGTCCAAAAATAATGGTGTCATGTGGTGTGTTTGTTCTTGTTTCCTTTAGTTGCTGGTCTGTAATATGATGAGCATGCACTGGTGTTTATTTTTAGTATTTACTTTGTAAATAACTTGTTAAAGAAAATTAAGAAGTAGGTAGGAATAAATCATAAAAAGTGCATAGAGGGTTTCTAGAATCTAAACTAAATAAACTTAGAAACTTCAACAATCACATGATGCATCCACATGAGAGTTGCCTTGGGACAAAATTGAGCAGGAAAGAAACCAACCCAAAGGTAAAACTAATGACAGAGAGGTAAAGCACCCAAATCCGCTCACTATGTTGTGGCACACTGTAATATTGGAGTAAATGAAAACTTATTTAATGCTTCACTTGCTTCTTGGAAAAATAATTGGTTGCTTGATTCAGGAGCAACTTGCCACATGACTTTTAGAAGAGATTTTTTTGAAGAATTTACTGACAATGTTGATGGAGAAGTATGCTTTGCAGACAAATCAAAACTAAAGCCATCAAGGCTCGGTACAATCAGGCTTAAATTGCTTGGTCTTCCAGACTTTCTTCTGCATCATGTTTTATATCTCCCACCGCTGAAGAGAAACTTGTTGTCCTTGGTCCACATCCGCCAGCAAGGGCACTCCATTCATATGTTTGATGGCAAGCTTGAGGTAACAAAAGCATTAGACCACTCACTTGTCATGATGGGGATAGAAGAAGAAAGGCTTCTCAAGCTGCAGGGTACCTCTACTCGTGCACAAAATTTCTCATACAATTCTCATTATGAAGAAGGTACATTTCCATCATGTTTATTATGGCAATTCCTAGGAAACTTAAGCAATGTGATGCTTGCATTCTAGGAAAGCATAGCAAACAGTGTTTTCATGATTCACATTCTAGAGCACATAGAAAACTTAAACTCATTCATTCAGATTTATGTGGTTCAATGCTTGTTCCTTTTGCAAATGGAAATAAATATATAATGACATTTATTGATGACTACACCAGAATGTGTTGGGTTTACTTATTAAAGAACAAATCTAATGCTTTTCAAACATTCAAGAACTTTCATACATGGATTGAAAATGATGCACAATCTCATTTGGCTCTATTCGCGCTGATAATGGAAAAGAATACACTTCAAATGAATTTGAAAACTATCTTCGCCAACATGGGATCAAACATCAAACAATTGTGCCTTATAATCCCCAACAGAACGGAGTAGCTAAAAGAATGAATAAGACAATCTTAAATATGGTGCGCTCCATGATGTTCTTCAAAAATGTAAAATGGATGTTTTGGGCTGATGCAATTTTATGTGTTGTATATGTAAAGAATAGTTGTCCATCTAATGCTATTAGAAACAAGACTCCTTATGAAATTTGGTATGAACACATTCCTTCGGTAAAGCATCTCAGGGTCTCTGGTTCCACCTGTTATGCCTTGATACCAAAGGTACATAGAAACAAACTTGGTGCAAGGAGTCATAAGTGTATCTTCCTGCGGTATTCAAACACCTCCAAAGCATACCGTCTTTATGATGAAGTCAATAAAAAGTTTGTTGTATCTAGAGATGTTATCTTTCTTGAATTATCCAAAACTGACAATGTTGTTGAGCGGCAACTTGATCGCTTGGATAGATTCACAAATGCAAAAACATTTCAAGAATTTGATAATCAGATTCCACATCTTGAAGGGGGGATTCCTATTCTAGATCAACCTGTGGAATCTTCTTCTGAAGCACTCTCTCCCCCGCATGAAACTCCAACAACGGATGATACCTTCAGTGATGTGATTGATAGAATTGGGAGACTCAATCTTGATTCAGTCCCAACTCAATCAACAGAACAGCCTGTACCATCTCAGAAAGGTCCCCCAAAGTGGCTAACAAAGACACTTGAAAGTGTTCATCCTGATGAGGTTGGAAAGACAAGAACTAGAAATTCAACCCGGCAAAATGGAGTTGATGTAGATGACTCTGATTCCCCTGTTGATATGGATGTTTCTTATGATTGTGAATTGAGTTTGTCTACAGATTTTGAACCAACTTCCTTCAAAGAAGTTGCTTCTCATGATGAATGGAAAGAAGCAATGCAAAAGAAGTATGATGCCTTGATAAAGAATGGCACTTGGAAGCTGGTTGATCCTCCATTGGGAACCAAACCAATTGGCTGCAAGTGGGTCTACAAGAATAAGTATAAAGCTGATGGCTTACTTGACAAGCACAGAGCCAGCCTTGTGGCAAAAGGTTTTGCACAGAAGAAAGGGGTCGATTATGAGGAGACTTTTGCCCCCACAGCAAAATGGGCTACCATCCGGACACTCTTTGCCCTAGCAGCTCAGAACGGTTGGAAAGTCCATCAAATGGATGTAAAAACTACTTTCTTGAATGGAGATCTAAAAGAGAATGTTTTTATGTCCCAGCTTGAATGATTTGTTGTGAAAGGACATGAACATAAAGTATGGAAACTTGTGAAATCCTTGTATGGCCTCAAATAAGCACCGTGAACCTAGTATGAAAAACTAACTGAGCATCTTCTGAAACTCAATTTCAAACATTATGATCTTGATGAAGCAACTTTGTTTGTCAAGAAGGTTGGCAAAACAGTTGTATACCTTGTGGTATATGTAGATGATCTTTTGATGATACGGAACAATGAGAGCTACATTGCATCCATAAATAAGGAATTGAGGAAAGGTTTTGAAATGACGGATTTGGGCTATGTTCATTACTATCTTGGTATTGAAGTAACTCAACATCTGTTAAAATTGGCAACTAGGGCCAAACTCCATGTGGGTCACCTTATTCATGGCTAATAATATTTTTCTTAGATTCCTCACGTCGAGAGGTGTAGGATTGATCTAAAGATCATCTGATTCCGATAAGTATTTATGGAAATATGAATTTATTTTGATTATTGACAAATTATCAAAGTCGGCCAGCAACTTATGTAGGCTCAGACGCCCAACAGACACATCTATACACCATCAACGTTTGGATATAAATATAGGACTCCTCCTCATTTGGTCACTCACTTCTCATCATATCTCTCTCTCTCCTGCGCAGAAAAAGAGTCTCTTCTCTCTCCTGCATAGAAAGACTCTATCTCTCACACGTGAGCCGAAATAGGTCGTTCGAAATCTTGGACTGGCGCACAGCGAAATCTTGGACTGGTGCAAGACGAAGTCTTGGACTGGTGCAAGACGAAGTCTTGGACTGGTGCGCGGCGAAGTCTTAGATTGGTGCACGGCGAAATCTTGGACTGGTGCACGACGAAGTCTTGGACTGATGCGCGGCGAAGTCTTGGACTGGTGCATGGCAAAATCTTGGACTGGTGCACGACGAAGTCTTGGACTGATGCACGACAAAGTCTTGCACTGGTGCACGGCGAAATCTTGGACTGGTGCATAGTGAACGACTCGTCGGTGGAGACTTGGCAAGTTGGGCGTTTGGTGGAAGCGCCCTACGAGTTTTGATCTAGGGTTTGTTGCTGCTGATATAAATCAAATCTTTGTACTATTTCTCTCTACTGAATTATTGAAGATAAAAGAAGATTTGATCAAAGGGTTTCCCCATATTGGGGTTTGTCCCTGGCTAGCCGCCACATCTTGTGTCTCTTGTCTTGGCTTGTTTTCTGTTGATCGTTTAAATGTTCTATCTGCACTTTACTTAATATACATGTGATTGTTAATCTATGGATAATAATAAGAAAGATAAGTAAATTGCTCTAAGCATAGAACATACCATAACTTAACATGGTATCAGAGCTGAGGTGAAGACAAAGCCCAAGCAAGAGCAAGAGCAATCACCGAAGAGAAGGTTGGAAAGGCTATCTGAAAGAAATCATGGGGTCCTCAACACACTTCCCTGCTGATAACAAACTCCGTGAGAAGTCTGACTATCACGGATGGAAGATGTCTCTCGATCTAACATTAGAGGAACAGGAAGTGTTGGACCATCTGAGAGGCAAAATTGTTGAGCCTCCATCCAATGCATCTGCTGCTGTTAGGTACAAATGGACCAAGGGAGAAGTCAAAGCAAAGAAGATCATTCGGGACTCTATCGACAAACGCTTGGTGGCCTATGTTTCTGAGCTGAACACCTCCAAGGAAATCTATGATAGATTGAAGAAACAATTCTGGGGCTAAATTCAAAGGAAAGGCTGGACCAAAGGGTGGAAGAAAAGGACGATGTTACAATTGCAATAAAACGGGTCACTATGCAAGGGAGTGCCCTGATAAAAGGGACTCACACCGGGACGATGATCAAAATCCCTCTCAAAGCAATCAAAGCAATGGCAAGTCAAATGGCAGAGGTAAAAGAAGTGCCGGAAATCAAGGAAAAGGACAACCATTCAAGAAGGCAAGAAATTCCAGGTATGAATCTAGCACTGTTGACAATAAGCAAGATGAATATTATCTACTAGCTGCTCTATCTACTACTACTCCCCCGGACTCGCTGGGAAATTGGTTTATTGATAGTGGTGCCTCAAGGTACTTCACTGGTTACAAAGAAGCTCTCTATAATCCGGTAGAGAAAGAAACCAACCTGGAAATTGTTCCTGGAGACAATTCAAAATATCTCGTGAAAGGCGTAGGAAATGTCACTCTTCAACTAAATCAGGGTAATACCATCCACTTACAAGATGTATTATATGTACCTAATCTCAAAAAGAACCTGGTGTCCATTTCAGCAATGGAAGACAAAGGCCACAAGGTGGCTTTTAGCGATGGCAAGGTACGTGTATGGAAAAAGAACTTTAAAGATGCTTTTGCTCTTGGGTTTTGAGTTGATTCATTATATCAGGTCAGAGGAAGTCCATTGGGTGTCATGACTTGTGACACATCTCTTCAGTCCGAATTATGGCATCGGAGGTTTGCTCACCTTCATTATAAAACTCTACCTGATGTAAGAAAAATGGTAACTGGGTTGCCTGAGTTCAGATTAGAGCAAGAAGGTGTATGTCCAGGATGTGCTGAAGGGAAGCTCAAAAGGGGACCATTCCCCTCAAGCCAAAGCAAGACCTCCGATATATTGCAATTGGTTCACTCAAACATATCCGGTATGATGCCTGTGAACTCTTTGGGAGGATATTTATATTACCTCACTTTTACAGATGATTATTCTCGCAAGACTTGGATATATTTCTTGAAAAGGAAGGATGAAGTGTTCTCCTGGTTTCAACACTTCAAAGCCTTGATCAAGAATCAAACCGAAAAGAAGATCAATATTCTAAGGACTAATAATGGGGCTGAATATGAATCCAATGAGTTTCATGACTTTTGCAAAGAGGTTGGCATTAAGAGGAAGACCACTACACCCTATACTCCTGAGCAGAATGGTCTGGCGGAAAGGAAGAACCGTACGATTCTGGAAGTTGTCTGTGCTATGCTCCAGGATCAAAGACTTCCGAAGTTTCTATAGGCCGAAGCTACGAACATCGTTGTATATGTACAAAACCGATGCCCTCATCAAGCATTGGGTTCCAAAACTCCTAAAGAAATGTTCACAGGTAAGAAACCTGACGTATCTCATTTTAGAATTTTTGGAAGCCCGGTATATTTTCATGTGCCGAAAGAGAAAAGGAATAAATTGGGTGCATCTAGAAAGAAAGGAATCTTTGTGGGTTATAGTGAAAATATTAAGGGCTATATAATCTATGTAGCTAGTCAAAGGGAATTCGAGAATAGTCATGATGTCACCTTTGATGAAGATATGGCCCTTAGCAAGGTGGACAATCTTCCTACTTTGAGGAGCACTCAAGAAGCTGACACTAGGGAACCAAAAGAAAAAGAGGAGACAATGCCTGATGTGGAAGAACCCCTGGATACTATTGATCATCCTCCGCCTGAACCCTCCTCTTCAAGGAAGAGGCCTTCATGGCTTAGGGGGACATTGATGATGTTGAAGGACACACAGTACCCCGAGGAACCTTACGTGAAAGTAAAAAACCAAACAGGTATCAATGATACCTGATCATCATGAGCACGATCATCCAAAATGAGCCTTCATCATTCACAGATGTTGTTAAGCATCAAGTATGGAAGGATGCTATGACCGAAGAATATGAGTCTATTATGAAGAACGATGTCTGGGATGTAGTCCACAAACACCAAGACAAGGAAGTTGTCACTTCAAAATGGCTTTACAAGATAAAGCATGCAGTTGATGGAAGTGCGGAAAAGTATAAGGCTCGTTTTGTCGCTCATGGCTTCCTCCCAAAAGGAAGGTATAGACTATGACGAGATATTTGCACCTATTACCCGATATACCACCATCCGCTCGATCATAGCCCTTACTGCTTCGCAAGGATGGAACCTACATCAAATGGATGTCAAGGTTGCGTTCTTACATGGTTCGATCAAAGAAGAGGTCTATGTAGAGCAACCCGAAGGATTTGAGATTCATGATCAAGAATCTCATGTGTGCAAGTTGAAGAAGGCCCTCTATGGGCTAAAGCAAGCACCCCAAGCATGGTATGAGAGGATTGATAGCTACTTGACGAAGTTGGGATTCACTAGGAGTGAAGCTGACCCCAACCTTTACTTTAAGGTTATAGATGATAAGCCTCTCATACTGGTGCTATATGTTGACAACCTCTCTCTAACAGGTGCAGACCCTCTCATTCACGAATGTAAGAGGGAGTGTTGGTACTATTTTATTGCCATTTTTTTCTTCCAAAAAAACCATCATTTATCTATCATTTTCTTCCATAAACCCCTCATAGTCCATTGAAATTGATTAATGAAGCATTATAATTGTTATTTTACATTTAATTTAATTTATGGAATTTTATGTTAAAAATTGGAATTTTTCAACAAAATTACGGGATGTAATGACTTCCGGTAATTGGTTTATGTTGTGACACGTGGCATGGCAGGAAAATCAGAACAGAAGATAAGGACGTGATCTAGGATGTACATACATGGTAGAAAATCTATTTAGCATCGAATTTGGAGCTCTTGAATACATGGTCAATGCTGGTCAAATCCAGCCTTTTTGGTTGTAAAAGCAACAAAAATTTGAAGTTACCTAAACTGATTTCGTTTTGTTTTAGAAATCAGTTAGGATTAGGAAGAACGAAACCCAGTCTTTTTGATTGTAAAAGCAGAAACATCTGAAGTGATAATGAATGTACGTTTGGTTGTAAATTTTAATAAATAGGAGGAACGTTAGTAAAAAAAAGAGATTAGACAAGAACAGACTTAAGACTGCGTATTTCAGAACTCTGTTTTAATGTAATCGATTCTTAGAACTTAATCAAAGGCAGAATTTCATATGGTGTTTATGAGTTAGCGTTCTTATCATCTGAAGTTTTTCTAAATGTGCCATCAAAGAGTGGAAGGGCCCCACGTGAAGATTGGTACACTTCCGTTTCTGTTTCATAGAATTTAGTCTTCAGATCTGAATAGCGTTTTATTTCCTCTCATCACTTGTGAGTTGATCAATTTGATTAGAAGTTCTTGCGATTGTTATTTTATGATTCATAGTAGTACGTTGAAAATTCAATTGCAAAATTATTGAATCAGACTTTGTAAAAGGTTTAATTGAACATTGAATTTCAAGATATTTCTATGGACTCTGTTTTCATGAATTGGATTTTTAGTATGCTTAGTGTGTTACCTTGAAAGAGTTTTTGTGAATTATATCCTTGTAAGAGGATTGAGAACTCAGACTAGTAACACTCTGTTTTTTTAGAAGAGTTAATTAAATTAGATGGTCTAAGTGTTTAAACTGTGAAAGGAAACATATTTCAATCTCTTGTAAAAGAGTGTTGTAGCCTGTCACAATAGACACTTATTTAGGCAGATGAGATCCTTTTAGGTCTATAAACTTTAGACACATGCCTCTAAGTTTACCTACCTTGGTTGACATTAAATTTAGTCTAATCTAGACCCCTGGATTGGTCACTACAGGGAGCTGGCTTCCGAGTTCGAGATGAAAGACCTAGGACTTATGCACTATTTCCTAGGACTGAAAGTCTGGCAGAAACCAAGGTAGATTTTCCTATCTCAAGGAAAATATGTGGTGAAGATATTGGAGAGATTTGGCATGGTGCACTGCAAGCCTGTAACCACCCCAATGGAGCTTGACTTCAAGAAGTTAAGCGGTAGTGCTGCTGGACCTGTTTTACGAAATACCACCGAGTATCGTCAACTCGTTGGAGCATTGATGTTCCTAGTGAACTCCCGTCTAGATATATGCTTTCCAGTGAACACGTTGAGTCAACACATGGTTGAACCTCACCGCATACATTGGATTGGTGCCAAGAATCTGTTGAGATATCTTCATGGCACAATTACTTATGGGTTAAGATACATTGTCGAAAATGTGAGACTACTTGGATATACTAACGCTGATTGGGCAGGCAATGTGGTGGACCGTAAGAGCACTTCCGGGTGTTGTTTCTCCTTGGGATCTGCTTCGATATCCTGGATGAGCAGGAAGCAGAAATGTGTGGCTTTGAGCACCGACAAGGCAGAGTACATTGCTGCTAGCATGGCCTCTTGTGAGGCAGTCTGGTTACGAAAGCTCTTCAGTGAGCTGTTTGGATTTACATTGGATACCACCGTGATCGTATGTGACAACCAGAGCGGGATCCGTCTATCAGAGAATCTTGTATTCCATGATCGCTCCAAGCATATCGATATCAGGTACCACTATATTCGTGACATGGTGCAGCGAGGAGCTATAAGGCTCCAACATATCAATACAGATGAACAGGTCACCGACATTTTGACAAAGCCCCTAGGAAAGGTCAAATTTCTGACTTTCCGAGAACAACTTGGAGTCGTTCAGACACTCTTTTGAGGGTCAAGTATGATGTACTGAGCTCTGGGAGCTCTAGGGGGGCGCGGGGTACTTCTTGGAGCAACATATGACCACAGGGTCATTCACCATCCCCTGTTGGTGCACTTTGTACAAGGTAAAAGGTTCAACCTTCCCTTGACACCCCGTGGCGACTATGGAACAGGATGATTAGTTCTCTTGTGGGCCAGGATGATTCATTCTCCATGGCCATTGTGGAACAGGATGATTCGTTCTCCTGTAGGCCAGGATGATTAGTTCTCTGTGGCATCCACTAGACAGGATGATTCGTTCTCCTATGGACAGGATGATTAGTTCTCCTGTCGAGGCATCCTACCCATGCAGTCTGGGACTCATGGGAAGTACCTCTCATCTGATCAATGAGCAAGGAAATGAGGATAGGGACCATAGTAGTTCTGTCGATGGAAGCATCATTGTATCTACCGTACTCCCTATGCTAGGATGACCTCCAGTGATCTAGGATCAATGACACTGGTCTGGAACCAGTGAGAGTGGTACACCCTCTGAAACTGACTTCGGGTCAGTAGAGGACTGGTCTGGGACCAGTGAAAGTGGTACACACTCCAGACTGCTTCGGGTCAGTGGAGGATGGTATGAGACATCCTCGATCACTTCTTCTTCTTAATAGTTCAAGCAAAGCAGAACAAAACAAAGTAGAGCAGAGCAGAGCAGGGGCCAAGCTGTACAAGGCTATGCATTTGATGGATGAATGGTAGCGACAGTCAGATGAATTGCAAATGGAGTTCTCCCTAGTTGAGAGGGAGTGTTAAAATTGGCAACTAGGGCCAAACTCCATGTGGGTCATCTTATTCATGGCTGATAATATTTTTCTTAAATTCCTCTCATCAAGCTTCCATCAAATGAATCCGCTTCAGGTTATGCTATGAGTCTTGGATCAAGGGTTGTCTCCTGGAGATCACGCAAACAATCAGTTCCAACAGATTCCACAATAGAGGCAAAACATGTGGCAGCAGCTGAGGCAATAAAAGAAATTGTGTCGCTCAGAAAAATTCTGGAAGATTAGCAAGTAAACAAGTACAATCGACTCAACTCATGATTGACAATACCTCGGCAATAAAGTTGGCCAAGAACCCAAAGTTCCATGATCAAACAAAGCACATCAATACAAAATATCATCTGATTCGACATCATGTTGAAGCCAAAACAATCCATCTTCACCATTGTTCCACTAATGAGCAGAATGCAGACATCTTCACCAAAGCGCTTGGAAGAGAAAAGCTTGAAAGATTCAGAATGATGCTTGGACTCACCAACATCCCTTCAAATTAAGGGGGAGAATGTTGACACCTAATCATAGAGATTGGGTGAACAACTGTAATTAGTGTAAATAAATAATAGAGGAAATGGAGAGTCACCGGAGATGAAACTGAACAGTCACTCCCTCTTGTATATAATAATGAACAACTTAAATAAATAATACAATCTCATTTTCAAGAAGTTACCTCCTGGCCTAACAAATAATTACAGATCTATATACATGAATGGCAGATCTATCAGATCTAGGGAGTGTGAGTCCAACTCCGCTCCCAGATCTGATAATCTAAGGCTCTCAACAGCTAGATCTATCGATTTAGCACAGAAAAAATTAAATTTTTTGAATTTTAAAGGAGGTGTTGAGCTCAAAACCCTTTATGCATCACCCATAGAAAAAATATCTTATGATAAACCCAGGATCAAATTAAACTGGGCTCTTCAAAAAACACAAATCGAGAGTTGGCTGGTCCAACTGAAAACTTCCTCGAACGCCCGATGATCTAAAAAATCAAGACTTTCCTGCAAAACTCGATTCATCTATCAACATAAAGCGAGAAAACGATAATAAAATTCAAATAAATAGAGATACCTGCTATTATATTCAAAACTTAAATTATCATTTAAACCCCAACGACTGAGCAAGATACATGTACTCAAACCGCTCTTCAAAAAGCTATATCAATGGCTAAAAAAAAATCTATGCATGAAAATGACACATCTTACAGTGTTTCCACGAAGAGTAACACCAGTAGAAATTAACCCCAAAGTCTTTCTTTATTGCTCATAAAAAAAATTACAAGAGAGCTTTTCGCTTAGCACACGATCAAAAGATCGGATGATCTGACTAACAAATGACCTTCTATTTAAAGATGAATCCTCCAACGGCTAGTTTGAGTGATCTTCGTCAAAGCAATCTCAACCGTTGATGAAGACCAAAATTCCTTTTAATCTCATCCGTTGAAATTTTAAATTCTTGAGGAAATTCGAATTTTTCAGTTAAATGCATTTTAATTAATTCAAAAATTAAATTTTTGAATTAATCTCCTCAAAATTTTGACTTTGACTTAACCCCAAGGACCAAAGGCTTAAAATTTAGCAAAATAATTAATTTACCTTAGTCCCTGGACCTCTTAAAATTTAATTTTTAAGGACCAACGAATTTTTCCTTCAAAGAATTTAAATTTACCTAGGACCTAGAATTAATTAAATTTTTGGCTTAGGATTTTAATTAATTTTGGCCAAAAAATTTAATTAATTAACCTATGAGGGGATAAATTATTTTTCCAACCCTCAATACACTTTACATCATGATTTTCACATTTTTTACATCTCAAGGAGTAAAACCCGTTTGCAAAAAACCCTCACAAACTATCCAATTCTGCGACCCAAATATAATTTAGCAGACCAAGCAATTTGTAATAAACTAACCTAACCAAATAGTTAGGATTATTCCCAAATCATTTTTATATAGACTCGATCTAGAACACTAGGACTCCCCTAAGATCCCAGTAACAAAATTGATTCCAGCTTCGGGGTAAGGCTTAAGGAAAACTCTACCGACCATCCGAGAATGGATCGGTGAAACAAAAAACCTCCCAGAATGGAGATCGTCACCAGAAAAGTAGGTTTACCTAGGTAATTACATACACGACACAGATCTGCTGAGATTATTTATATTATACACATGCAGAATGAGTTTACATTATAAGATGATGATCAAGTTGATGATGATAGCTGGACGGCACGAACACATTGATCAGGCACTATCCCTTTTGCGAAAAAAAAGGAGATATACTGCTATGGGTTGTTGACACATAGTGGTCAACACCTCCTATGCAATGTATTCCCGAACAAAGAAATCTCCCTCTGGAACTATTCCTGCCCCTCACTACAAGAAATCACTTTGATCTTCTCTCTAGCAACTACTTGCGCTGCCCTCTCTGAGAAATTCGATCTCTTGATCTCTCTCCGATGTATTTTCCAAATGCCCATTGAAGTCCTTATAATTCTCCAATTGAGTAATCAGTGACCCAGATTAGATTCTAATCAATGGCTCAGATCATATTGACTTGACCCTCGTCTTCTTCTAGAATTTTCACCCTCAATTTAATTAATACCATTTAATTATTTTAATTTCCTAAGTTTAAACTTAGGCACCCATTAAAAATAATTAATTATTTTAATAAAACTATCTCCGGGTGGAATTTGCAAAACGATTTTCGGGTATTCTGGAATACATGTGTCCTAGCCTCCCTACAAATTTTGAGGCTTAGAGCACATCCGATGCTACCAAAAATCAACACAGCGCAGTACTTGCCGGAGAGGTCATCGAGGAGATTTCTTGCAGTGAGGGGCAGGGATAGTTTTCCGGTTGGAGAGTTTCCCGATCCGTGGAAACATTGCATAGGAGTCAATGAGAGATCCAGAAGAGGTAGCGTAGAGCCACGTTGGGCAACGTAGAGCCACGCTAAGGTAGGGCAGAGCCTGAGAGGATATTTGAAATTCACTGGAGAGTCAAGTTCTAGAGCCAGAAGTTGAGGTGTGAGACTGGAAGGGTAGAGAGTCAAAGTTCCAGAGGCAAATCGACCAACCAGAAGGGTGACACTAAGCCTAGTAGTTGTGACGTTGAATTGCATAGGCTAACGTAGAGGCAGTGTGGGGCTTGCCATACAAAGCCTGGATCAGTATTGAATCTCTAGTGATAGTGTGAGGTATTTCTCACTAATTTCTCTGCTAGTCAGATTCTTTGCATCGGATAGCTAGTAAGGCATCCAAAGATTGTATTCAGAAACTACGGCATACAAACCCTCAGTTGTTGCACCGGTTTTCCCACATTGGGTTTTTCCGGGGACATTTGCCCAAAAACAACAGTGTCAATTGTGTGTGTGGTTATTTCTTCTTGCCTAGTTCTTGTTTCTGCATATAATTTAATTAGTTAAGGCTACAGTCGTATTTACTTCGATATTTATAGTGTAACACAATAAATAACTTGCATGAATTAACAAGTAGGAGAAGTAATATCAGTTTGCTACAGTAGGGATTTGGGTCTCCACATTTTCACATGGTATCAGAGTGCAAGTGAAGCAAGAGAGCAGACCAGAAGAGCCCAGCATTGAAGAGGAGGGAGATCAAAGTGCTGTGTAGAAATCAACTCAAATCCGCAAAGGGATTGCGTAGTTCAAGCCAAGAGGGCAAGGTTCTCAAGGAAAATCTCTCTCTGAGTGAGTTGACAAAGAGGTAAGATTTCCAGTTCGTGATTTGTCAGTGGCAAAGGGAGCAGCGCAACAACAGATTCAGCGCAGAGCAGTCTTCAGGTGGGACACAGTTTTCTGTAGCGTTTGTTGGGTCAGAAAAGTGTCAGAAGAAGGAAAAAGACACTTTTTGAGGGAATTTCTTCCTCAATGAATTCTGAGCCAATGAATTATATTTCTCAGTTGTTGAGCAGCAGTAGCGAGGAGCATATCTACTAACTCATGCAGGGAGTGCGTACGCTAGCCTAGTAGATGCACAAAGGAGAGAGGAAGCAGTTCGACTTTTTGTTGGCAGAGATGGCATCTAACAGGCTAAGAGATCAAGATCGGTTGGATGGGGCATCCAACTATGCAGTCTGGAAGGCCAGGATCACATGCCTTCTAAATGAGCATGATCTCAAGATGTATGTCAATAGTGTAGTAGTTGTACCCGGTGATGCAGATCCACTCAAAAAGTACAAGGCTGAAATGGCAAAGGCCAAGCGGTTGATCCTCGATGGAGTGAGGGATCACATTGTATGTCACATTGTTGGCAAAGGGATGTCCAAAGAGATGTGGGATGCCTTGGCTACGCTATATCAAGGATCTTCTGAGAAGCAAAAGATGTACTTGGAGGAGAAGCTGAGATCAACTAGGATGGAGAAAGAACACATTGATTTGTTCCTATCAAAGCTTCAAGAAGTCTGAGATTAGTTGGCAGCTATAGGATCAACACCTCAGCCTATAGAGATGGTGAGGTTGGTCCTAAATTTAGTTTCAGAAGAATGGCAAGTGTTTGTCTAGAGTATCCTAGGTAAAGATAAATTCCTTGATTGGGAAGGAATGTGGAGTGCTCTTCAACAGGAAGAGATGAGGCGAGACATAGTCAAGTGTAAACTTGATGGCAGCAGCAACAGTGGGACAAAGCCTAAGGAGGAGGAAGAGAATGCAGCCCTTGTATCAACAAGGCAGCAAGAGCAACGGAGGAAGAAGAAGGATGTTTCTCAGATCAAATATTTCTAGAGTGGTGATTTTTTCACTATGCTACATAGTGTCCTCTCAAGAAGAAGGACAAGGACGAGAAACATGATCCGCAGGCTACAACCACAAGGATCGAGAAGGAGGAGTTTGCCATGATTGCCAAGATACCTCCAGGGGAGAGGTGGGGTGATCTAGTACTGTAGTTCGAAAAAACTGTAGATGGGCAGGGTCCATTCAGGAGTCCACCTCATGGATCAATACCTTGCTACGAGAGCCCATATTAGAAATAGCAGGATGGACCAGTGTCAGTTGGTGCAGAGAAATGTCGAAGTGATAGTTGCAGTGGCTAGGAGTGCCAAAGACTAGGCAGCACAAAGCAGAGTTGGCAGCAATGCAGTTGCACAGTACAGAGTCAAGAGAAACACAGAAACTTCAGAGGGTCAGCACAGAGACTAGCAGCAGTCAGAAACCCAGCAACAGATGCATCACGTTGAACACCTTTGGTTCAGTATTTTGGATGTTTTACTGTTGCAACAACAACAGAGTTGTAGTGCAGATGCAGTTGGCAGCAGCATGTAGAGTCAGTAGCAACACAGATGCAGCATTTGTGCAGTAGTTAGTGGGCAGTGATGTCAGACATCAGTAGCACAGGGAGATTTCTAGAATACCCAGAAATCGTTTTGGGAAATTCCACACGAAGATTGTTTTATGAAGAAAATTAATTGTTTTTAATGGATGCCTAATTCCAAACTTAGGAAACTAAAATAATTAAAGGGTATTAATAAAACTGGTTGTGAATCTTCTAGAAAAAGACAGAGATCGAGTCCATATGATCTGAGCCATTGATTAGTATTTAATATGGGTCGTTGATTACTCAACGAGAAGATTATAAGGACCTAGATGGGAATTTGGAAGACACATCGAGTGAGAGATCAAAGATCGATTTTCTCAAGAGAGCAACGCAACAGTTGCCAGAGAGGTCATCAAGGAGATTTCTTGCATTGAGGGGCAAGGATAGTTTTCTGGTTACAGATTTTACTGATCCGGGGATACATTGCATAGGAGGCAGTGAGAGATCCAGAAGAGGCAGCACAGAGCCACGTTGGGCAGCATAGAGCCATGCCAAGGCAAGGCAGAGCTTGAGAGGAGATTCGAAATTTGCTGGAGATTTGAGTTCTAGAGCCATAAGTCCGGGTGTGAGACCAGAAGGGTAGAGAGTCGAAGTTTCAGAGGCAAATCGACCAGCCAAAAGGGTGATGCTAAGCCTAGTAGCTGTGACGCTGAACTGCGTAGGCTGACGCAGAGGCAGTGTGGGGCTTGCCATCCAGAGCCTAGATCAGTATTGAATCTCCAGTGATAGTGTGAGGTATTTTTCACTAATTTCTCTGCCTGTAAGATTCTCTGTATCAGATAGCCAGGCAGGCATCCAAAGTTTGTATTCAAAAACTAATGCATAATAATACAAACCCTCAGCTATTGCATTGGTTTTCTCGCATTAGGTTTTTCCGAGGACATTTGTCCAAAAGCAACGGTGTCAATTGTGTGCGTGGTTATTTCTTCTTGCTCAATTCTTGTTTCTGCATATAATTTAATTAGTGAAGGTTGCAGTCGTATTTACTTCAATATTTACAGTGTGACACAGTAAATAACTTACATGAATTAACAAGTAGAAGTAATATCAGTTTGTTGCGGTAGGGATTTGGGTTTCCACATTTTCACAGGGCACCCATAGGGTTATTCTTAAGTACCCCGGCAGATTCTTGATCCTAGCCTTGGAGACCTACCCACCCATGACTCTCCAGTGGAGACGTTTGGTGGAGGCACAAGCTAACAAATGCAGGCTTATGGATGGCTTGGTTTATGGTGGAGTAGCATAGGTTCCACTCCTGGGCTCACACAGGGGGAGTCGATTGCGAGGGAATTGCATGATGCAATTTGAGCGAGACAATCTGAGGTGTCACAACCTCACAGGAGCCGAGGGACGGTGGATGGTAGACTTTGTCTACAGGAGGGTGTTGATTTGGGGTAGCATCGGATGTGCTCTAAGCCTCAAATTTTGCAGGGGGGCTTGGGCACAGGTATTCTGTTGAGTTTTGAAGATGTTCTATGCTAAGAGCAATTTCACTTTTCTCACAGCAATCATACAAGAAGTTAAGCAAAATGCAGATAGAACATATAAGCAGATCTTACAGAAGACAAATCAGAAACAGTAAAAATGTGTGTGTTCGTTTCGGCAGTCAACAGGATGCTTCAACCAGCAAAGTCTCCTTTGGTCAGTCAGCCCAGCATGTGTCACAACAACCCTCCAACCAATAGATGAGTCAACCCAAGTCAATTCTACAAAAGTCAACGCTGTCCTGAAAAGTCAACGCAGGGGCAACAAGCTAAAAGTCAACGCAGCAGCAAAACGGTCAACCCTTTGACCTCGATTTTTGTGCCAGATAGTACGGCCTTCAAAAATCGAACTTTCCACCAATTTTCGCTTGATTGGACCAAGCGTTGACCAAAGTCAACGCTGGTCAAACTTTTTGCGAAACCCTAGCAGCATAAACCCTAGCAGCAGAAAATCCGTACGGTCTGTCCTCTTCGTCCTTCCCACGTGTGGCTGAAATTCGTCCTCCAGGTAGCTCGAACTCTCTAAGATGAGAGAGGAAGATGTGAGTTGAGTTGTGATGAAATTCTCTCCAACTTTTCCTGTATATATATCCATCAATGAGGGTGTGTGACACATCTGTTGGGCATGTGAGCCTACATGACAAAACTGGCCGACCTTGCACATATAATTTATTAAGAATAATAAATTCAAAATATAAGTTCTGCTCATCGGATTAAGACTTTTTATATGGATTTTACACTTCTCAGAAAGAGGAATCCAACAAAAATATTAGCCTCTTAATCTGAGCATCAGAACATGGAGTTTGGACCTAGTTGTCCAAATTTAACAGTTAGCCACAAATTTGGTGTCACTACAATCTCTGTTATACCACAGTGATCTCAATAACTTATAGTCTGGAGCAGTTTCGGTGCTTGGTGCTGGAAAGTGCAAGAGGGTCTCAAAAGAGATTTTTCAAAAAGGATTTCAGTTGTTCAACTCAAGCAAGGATCTACAATAAAATCACATCAACTCGAAGATCACCCAGAGGAAGCATCAGTGCATCTTCAACATGATCAAGATGAAGTTTTTATCTTCACATATCAAGTAAGTATTCTCATTAATCAATTTGGTAAAATGACTTAATGATTGCAAGGAGGTCAATAGGTTGGATGGGTCATCAAAGGTCCTTACATGGAATAAGGAGGATTGTCATAGTCCTCATAGAAAAGAGAAGTCATTGATATCTATGGAAAAGTCTCTGAAGGTCAAGCATTGTTTAAATGCATGGAAAATGATCAAGAGACTCATAGGATTCTTATAAAATCAGCCAAAGTTCCTCTCATCCCTATGTAGCAGGAGAGGCGACATAAAAGAGATATATGAAATGATGATGCAGTGAAGAAGGTCATATCACTTAGATCTGATTGAAGGTATCAAAGAATAAAGGAATATCTTCATGAGATCTCAATTGAGAGATTTGGGAGAGATGATAAAAAGATAATCATCATTGTTCTAACTGATAAGCAAGGTAATAAATGTCCATGAACAAGAAGGTTACCTCAATCGACAATTTGTATTCCCTACGCTAGATAGAGAAAGACAAGTTGATGGCAAAAGTGTTGAAGGTTAAAAGACTCAAACATGTGCAGAAAGGAAAGGAAAGGGTCCTCAAACAAGACAAAACAGTGTCATGGAAAGATTATAAAAAGAAAGCTCATATCACCAGAAAGATGGAGGAAGCTGAAGAAAGGGACGAAGGAAAGAGGGAGTAATAGATCTCTACTATGATTGAGATGGTATCCCTCACAAAAGAGTCCTATCATAAGCTCCTAAATATTTAGTTACAGATATGACCATGATAATAAGATGCATCGTGGCATCATGGAAGAATTAGAAACAACAGCTCAAGACATCACCATGGGAATCATGGAGGACAAAATCCATGGCAAACAAACATGAAGGATATAGCTCTTGGGAACCTCATTGGACATTGAAGAAAAGGATGAAGTCATCTAGGACAAGGCTCATCATACAAAAAGGAAACATCTGTCAAATGGGGATATACAAGATCCTCAAGATTCTCTGAGGGAATCCTCATCGAAGGATTCAATGGTCTAGAGAGGAAGCAAGTGTTTCATCAAGAAATCCAACTTATGGAATTCATGAGATGATGGTATGATGACATGAGAAATGAAGCAGATCAAGGGATTGAAGATCTTTTCAAACAAGGAAGATGTTGGAAGAAGCCTAGATGACCTAAAGGTAAAATGAGGTATGTATGCTTGTGCTTAGTATTATAATGTCATGTCATATGGTTGCAAGTAACATGGATCATTACTTCTATCTTGAGAAGCATGATCAAGAGAAATAGGATCTTCTCCTCTAAAAGGATGCAAGAAGGCATAAGTCACACTAGATGAAATCAACATAATATGTATGAGGTGGTTGACCACAATGAAGAAACTCTGATTAAAAGCTCTTAGGAATGGAATGTGTGAGGAAGGAAGAGATCATGAGATATGCAACCCTGATGAAGGCGATCAACATCCAAAAGACCAAGAAGATTTGACTACGAAATCTCCCGAAAAGATATCAAGACTCTAATGGAAGTTTGAAAAAGATGGAGACCCTTGAGTATGAATATCTTTGGGAGATGTGTCAACATGTATGCAGGATGTTGATACCTACAGAAAGATGTCATGATGAAGAGCCATTTCGAAAGGTAAATTTTGATTTAATGTTATGTTTTAATTTCTTGAATAATATTTGGATGAGTTCATGCAGGGCTATTGGCACAAGAGTTGTAAGTACAAGTACAACTATCATTCATGTGGAGGATGTAAATTCATGAAAGAAACATGATAAGGAAGAAGTAACCATATGATGAAGGTTCCAGATATGTATCAAGAAGGCCACTTTCCATGAAGAAAGGAATGACATGATGAACCATGAAGGAAAGTGATCGATGGCTAATGCCCTACAACGAAAAAGCTCAACTGAATTTCATGACATCAAGGAAATTGATCAAGCAGCTGAAGGACCAACCAAGAAGAAGTTGTTGATGAAAAGAGAGTCCCTGGTTAAGAGGGAGCTCTGACAAGTCCCTAATTGTAGGGAGCTTGGGCAAGCTCCTGGACAAAGGGAACTTGGGTACATTCCTTTATAGGAATAAGCATATCCTCCCTAGTTAAGAGGTAGACATAGACACAACATTCATGTCTTCATCTGGGAAGAAAGAATGGAAGGACTGGGTAATCATCTGGCATCCAATGCTCTTTGAGGATGTGTAAGGCATCCAAGATAAGAGTAGGCAAGAGGACCGATATTCTTTGAGGGCTAGGAACCCAGGATAAGAATAGTCCTAGAAGGTCATACTCAGTGAACACCCAAGTGGGTATGTACCTTGAGAGACAATGATGAAGGTGTCTATAGTCATTGGTCTCGCCAACATTGTGCTCTGATCTGATGACAAATAGAGCTGTCAATCAAGGCCTTGTTTTGGAAACAATGTTGGTTACAATGATGCCTATACAGATGGGTTACTAATCAGATTCTTCTTATGAGAAATTCTTCAGATTGAGAATTACCAAGTACCATTATGAATAACTCCCTAGTTAAGAGGGAGTGTTGAAGAAAATGTAACTAGGTTCAGTGTTCATAATGACATGATCTTTGTGAATGATGAAATGATAGAGTAAAATTATTTTTGTATGCCTTGCTGCATGGGTTTCATGAGCAAGAGGTTTATTTGTTAATGGCTCCCATTGAGAGCCTTAGGATTTATTATTCAGTCAAAAGACCAATGTCATGTATGAAGAACTCTTTTTGAGCATATGAAAAATATATATGAGTCAACCTAGTGTCTAGAAAATCCCCCTCCAAAAAGACAAGCACAATCCTCTTGATGTCAGCCAGCAAAATGAATTAAATACAATCATGTCCGCTCACCTATGGAGACACACCCATTCAGCATGACACGTTGGCTCATTTATGGAGATGAAACTACTATAAATACCCTGCTGAGATTTTCGTATAATTTCAGTTCAACATCTCGAATGTCTCTGAAATCTTCGATGGTAATTACAGTGGATACAGTGAGGTACAGGAACTCGGATTCTCTGAATCCTTCGGATGGGTATAGGTCTGAAATTCACATTACAGGAGGGTAGAAAAATTCGGATGCTTGTAATTACAGCGAGTAATTACAATCTCAACCTTCTCGGCATAATTGTGATGATGAAGACCTCAGTGCAGGGAAAGAACACAGTCACAATCTCGGTATAGTTGTGATAATGAAGATGTAGGTGATCTCTTTGTTATACACTCTTGGCACAATCATAGTCTTGGCATAAAACACTCTCAGCATACTAGACACAATCATGATCTTGGCATAGTGGCAACCATGATCTCGGTCACAATCTTGATGAAAACAAGGTCATGATGAATATCTCGATATATACATACATATCTTAGTATAGAGACCTCATTGACATGGTGATGATCTCAGTGAGAGTGCAGGAATGATCTAGGAGAAGGTACAGCAATGATGCAAATGTAATGCAATAATGATTACCTCAGTGAAGTAGCAGTGATGATGATGAACTCAGCAACAAAGAAGAGGATTGGTGTCTTGGTCTTGGAGTAGCCTAATAGGTCAAGGGTCATGGTCTTGGTATTCGTCAATTGGAATCTCTATAAGAAGAATTTTGTGCGGGTTTTCCTCTCAAAGAGAGATGTTTTGGCCTTGGCAAAAATCCAACATCTTGTGTCCTTGTCTCTTTTATTTTGGTAACTATTTGATGAATTGAGAAGACACACTCTAGTTATAATAAGTGAAGAATTGTGCTAATAAGAAAAATTAAAAACACCTCACAAACAGTTATTATGACTAGAAGAATCTCATTAACCTACATTGCCCTAGATTCTTCAATAGAGTTGATCCCAAGCTGAAGTAGCACCCCGAGGTGCTCTTTCTGTCAACTAGACTCCCGGCCCAAACAAAATCAACATATCCCTGTTGTGTCACTTCACCACCTGAGACATATCTCAAACCATATCCAACTATACCACACAGGTACCTCAACACATGATTCGCTGCAACCCAGTGTACATGCCTCAACTCAACCATAAACTGGCTCATGGTGTTCACTACAAAGCAAATATCTAGCCTGGTGTTAGCCAAGTACAACAAGGATCCAATCAATTGCTTGTACATACTGGGATACACCAAATCTGAATCTGGAGTAGAATCACTTAGCTTCTTGAGATTTGTCACCATAGGTGTAGCCATGGAGTTGCATTCCATCATACTACCTCCTCAAGATCTAAACTGTGCACTTCCCTTGTCCAAGGAAGATCTCACTTGGCCTTTGCCACACCTCCAATCCCAACAAATAACGCATCAAGCCAAGATGCTTCCTCACAAGCTCTGAAGCCAACTCCCTCCTGCCCCTGATAATGAGCCTCTCTACCCTAGTAAGGTATAGATCATCAACATACAACACCAAGATCAAAGGATCACCACCAAGAACCTTGTCGTAAAGGTTAAGATCCATATCACTCTTGGTGAAGCCCAAGCTCATCAAGTATCCATCAATCCTGGAATACTATGCTTTTTGTGTCTACTTGAGTCCATGCAAGGCCTTCTTCAAACTGTAAACATGGGATTGCTTCCCGCGTATCACAAAGCCCTAAGGCTGCTCTAGGTACACTTCTTCCTCAATCACACCATTGAGGAACGTGGTCTTTACATCCATCTGATGCAACCTCCAACCCATAATTGAAGAAAGAGAAATAATAGTCTTGATGGAAGTGTACCTAGCGACTAGAGCAAAAGTCTCTTCATAAACCTCTTCTCTTTCTGGGGGAACCCTCTCGCTGCAAGCCTCACCTTGTACTTCTTGATGTCACGATCTGCTACATGCTTGATCTTGTAGATCCATTTGGAAGTCACTACTAACTTCCCCTCTAGTCTCAGAACTATCTTCCACACATCATTCTTCATGATGGACTAATACTCCATCATGGCATCCCCTTCCAAATGTGCTAACCTGCTACCTCCTTACAACTAGAAGGTTCATAATCAATGATGTGGCTCATCAATGCCACATAACTCGAGAACCTCTATGGTTGTCTGCTCTCCTTGAAAGTACCACTAGGAGCTGTGAGCCCCTTTGCATCCTGCAAAGTGTCACGAAGCCATGATGGTCTCTTGCCAATCACTGCAACATCTCTAAGTGAGTCCACTGGCTCTACTAACTCCTCCTGATAGTCTGAAGGAAAAACAAGACTAGAGGGGACCTGAACCCACATCATTCAAAGCCTCCATTTCCTCACTATCAATCTCCATATGAGAGTCTCTAGACCTCCTAAAGGCGACCACATCAAAAGTAACATACTAACTAACCTCAATCTGACATTGTCATGGAATGTAGATCCTGTAGGCCTTCGAAGTCTCACTTATCCAAGAAAAGTACCCTTCTTCCCAGAAGGTTCTCTTCTACCTCTTTTCCTTGGGCACATGGATGTATACAGGACACTAAAAAATCCTCAAATGACTGACCCTTGACTTCACTATCTTGAATGCTTCCTCGAGAGCCTTGTCCTCCAATATCTGATGAGGACTCTTGTTCTGAACATGAATTGTCGTGTTCGATGCCTCTGCTCATACAAACATGGGTAGATCTTAAACATGATCATTGCTTTGACAACCTCCACAATGGTCCTATTCTTCCTTTCCACAAGCCCATTCTACTAAGGGTTGTCAAGAACTATCAACTCCCTCTTGATCCATGCCTCCTCACAAAAATCACTTTAGACCTTGGAAGTATACTCTCCTCCATTATCTCACCTCAAAACATTGATCTTCTTCCCTATCAAGTTCTCTACTAGAGACCTAAACTCCTAGAACCTGCCGAAGACCTCACCCTTGGTCTTCATGAAGTGGATCCATGTCTTCCGAGAGAAATCATCAATCAATGTTGTACAGTACAAGAAACCACCCAAAGATGATATTGCCATCAATCCACATACATCTGAATGCACTAGATCCAAGATCCCCTTGGATCTACTATCATTTCTTGGAAAATACCCCTTAATTCCCGCATTAATCCATCCCCATAAGTGTCCATGATAAGCAAACTATAATACTTAATTACCAAATGACAAAGCATACCTTTAGGTTCAAGAGGCCCACCTTCAAACATACGATCAAGGTAGATGGGTGAGGAACCACGTGGCTGGCTCAAGTGGCGGAGAAGTGGCACAACAAGCAAGTTGATAGCTGCAAGGGGTTGCTAACTACCGATTGAGGACCATCTTGGGGAAAAAGTTTCTCCTCGAGACATCACCCACAAAATGGTGGGTAACAGGACCGACAATGGAACTGAATATGAATCAAATAAATTCAATGACTTTTGTAGAGAGGTTGGTATTAAGAAGGAGACGACCGTTCCATACACTCCAGAGAAAAATGGAGTTGTTGAAAGAAAGAATCGAACAATCATGGGGGCCACCCATGCCATGCTAAATGATCAAAGTCTATCGAAGTTCTTATGGGGAGAAGCTACAAACGTTGTTGTATATGTTCAAAATAGGTGCCCGCATCAAGCACTGTATTTCAAGACACTTGAAGAAGTTTTCCCTATTAAGAAACCTGATGTTTCTCATTTTAGAATATTTGGTTGTCCCGTATATTTTTATCTGCCTAAAGAGAAAAGAAACAAGTTAGAAGCATTTGGGAAGAAAGGTATATTTGTGGGCTACAGTGAAAATTCAAAGGCATATAAAATCTATGTGCCTGCACAAAGAGATGTGGAAGTAAGCCATGATGTCACCTTCGATTAAGTCACTGACCTTGGGAAGGTCAAAGATCTCCCCGTTCCAAGGAAGGATAATGATGATGCTGCAGAAAAGCAGGATGAGCATTCAACAGATGAGCCTATGCCCGATGTTGAAGGCCCGATGGATCCCATTGATCCACCTCCTAGTGATCCCTCTACCTCATTTAAAAGACCTTTGTGGCTCAAAGATACTCTCAAAGATGTTGAAAGAGATATTGCTCCTAGAGGGACATTCCGTGAAAGTAAGAAGCCGAACAGGAATCAAGTGTACTTAGTTTCTATCAGTACTATTGTTCAATCTAAGCCATGTACGTTCAAAGAAGTTGTAAAGCACCAAGTCTGGAAGGATGTGATGAATGAGGAATATGAATCTATCATGAAAAATGATGTCTGGGATGTGGTGCCTAGACCAAAGGACAAGTCCATAGTGACCTCAAAATGGCTATACAAAATTAAACATGGAGTTGATGGGAGTGCTCAAAAATATAAGGCCAAGTATGTTGCTCGAGGCTTCTCTCAGAAAGGAGGAGTGGACTATGATGAGATATTTTCACTGGTTGCCCGATATACCACTATTCGATCGATTATTGCTCTCACTGCTTCTCAAGGATGGAGCCTACATCAAATGGACATTAAGACTGCTTTATTGCATGGCTCGCTTAAGGAGGAAGTCTACTTGGAACAACCTCAGGGGTTCGAAGTACAAGATCGAAAGACACACGTATGCAGGTTAAAAAAATCCCTCTATGGGTTGAAGCAAGCCCCTAGGGCTTGGTATGAAAGGATTGATAGCTATCTTATGAAGTTTGGATTTACAAGGAGCGGTATTGATCCTAACCTATACTTTAAGGTTGAAAAGGACATGCCTCTCATTTTGGTCCTTTATGTAGATGATCTCTTTTTGACAGGTGCAGACCCTTTCATTTATCAATGCAAGAGGGAGTTGGCTTCCGAGTTCGAGATGAAGGACCTATGTCTAATGCACTACTTCCTAGGGCTAGAGGTTTGGCAAAAACCAGGTGAGATTTTCCTTTCTCAAGGAAAACACATTGTGATGTTGCTCGAGAGATGTGGGATGGTGGATTGCAAGAATGTGTCTACTCCGATGGAACTCAACTTCAAGAAACTATGTGGAAATGTGGTTGGGCCCGAATTGGCAAACCCTTCCGAGTATCAACAACTTGTGGGGGCCCTGACGTTCATGGTAAACTCCCGACCAGATATATGCTTCGCTATGAAAACTTTGAGTCAATTTATGGTCAAGCCTCATCACATACATTGGATAGCTGCAAAGAATCTCTTGAGATATCTTCGTGGCACAATCAACTATGGACTGAGATACACAGCCAAGAATTTGAGGCTACATGGATATACTGATGTTGATTGGGTTGGTAGCGTGGTAGATCTTAAGAAAACGTCTAGATGTTGCTTCTCATTGGGATCTGCTTCAATTTCTTAGATGAGCAAGAAGTAGAAATCGGTTGCTCTAAGCATCGTCGAGACCAAAATACATTGTAGCTAGTATGGCCTATTGTGAAGTTGTTTGGTTGAGAAAGCTCTTTAGTGAGCTATTTGAGCATGTGATGAATACCATCATGATATACTACGACAACCAAAGTGGGATTCCCCTTTCAGAGAATCTCGTGTTCCACGACCGCTCCAAGCACATTGATATCAAGGACTACTTTATCCATGAGGGTCCCGCTTGAGTTGGACATTGAACTCTGGGAGCTCTAGGGGGCTTGGGGTACTTCTTGGAGTTATGAACAACCATAGGGTGAGTGGTTCACCTTACCCTATTGGTGCGTTGTGTACATGGTGAGTGGTTAACCTTCCCCTGTGATACCCCATGATGGTTGACATGTGTGTAGGGTGAGTGGTGCACCTTCTTCCCCTATGATTGATGACACGTGTGTAGGGTCAGTGGTGCACCTTCCCCTACGATTGATGACACGTGTGTAGGGTGTGTTTCACCTTCCCCTACGATTGACATATGCACAGGATGAGTGGTTCACCTTCTCCTATGGCATATGAGTAGGATGAGTGGTTCACCTTCTCCTACTGATGCCCTAGTATACATCCTACCCATGTAGTCTAGGACTCATGGGAAGTACCTCTCATCTGGCCAATGAGTTGGGAAACATGTATAGGGACCATAGCACTACCGATGGGCACATCGTGTATTGTCGTACTCCCTATGCCTAGAATACATGGTGTCCCAGCATACATCCTACCCATGTAGTCTAAGACTCATGGGAAGTACCTCTCATCTGGCCAATGAGTTGGGAAACGCGTATAGGGACCATAGCACTATCGATTGGCACATCGTGTATTATCGTACTCCCTATACCTAGGATACATGGTGTCCCACAGCGACTTGATCTGGGATCAAAGCTGAATTTTGTCAATGGGGAGTGGTAAGGTCTTGTGACACACTCTCGGTCAATTCTTCTTCATTATTCATATCAGTGTTCAGCACAGCAGAGATGAGATGAGATATAGAGATGGTTCATGACGACAAGATGGCATGATGATCAACGATGATGGATGGACTGGAAGGTGCAATTAAAATTGGAAACTAGGGCCAAATTCCACCTTGGGACAGCTCATTTGATGAAGATGATGATTGGATTAAATTCCTCTTTTTGAGAGGACCAAAATTGATATAAAGATCATCCAATTTGGACCAGCAGAAGTGTGTTTATAAATTTATGCCCACACATGTGCAAATTGTTCAAGTCGGCCACATCATCATGTAGGCCCCTGAAGCCCAATGGACACGATTCTTCACCCTCAACGACTTGTATAAATACAAGTGCTCTCTCACCTCATTTGGCATCATCATCACTCACACATTCTTCTCTCTCCTTCTCTCATTGGTTCGTACAACATTTGGCATTCTCTCTCTTACATGTGTGGCACAAGGAAGATGAATTTCTCGACAGAATTACAGAGCCGAAAATTTCAGACTTTACTGCAGTTTGACCAGCATTGACTTTGACTTTCTAGGCAGATCGTGACTTCGATTTTCTGATCAGATTTCTGTTTAGGCAGGCCTTACACTTTGGCACAGGAAACGAGGTATTTTGGGCACTTTGAATTGCAGGTTGACCGCAGATTTCAGGACAGAATTTGACCAAGTTTCACCAATGACTTTGTGACTGTTTTGGGCTGATTTTGACCTCCTATTTAAGCTGAGTTTAACTAAGTTTGACCAATTTTCAAAGGAGACATTTTGCTACTGTTTTGACCACCATTGACTTTTTGGTTAGGGCAGAATTTGACCGCAGATTTGACCAGGTTGTTTTGACTGTGATTTGGCAAGTCAATTTTGACTTTTTGTAGTCTCTCTCTCTCTCTGCTGAACATTTGATATAATAATAAGAAGATTTGATCAAAGAGTTTCATCCCCATAGGGGTTTTTCCCTGGCATCCACCAAATCTAGTGTCCTCTTGTCTTGGCTTGTCTTCTGCATTTTGTTTCATGTTCTATCTACTTTAATTGTCAATGTGATTAATGGTTAAAGCGATTGCTATTGGAAAACTAAATTGATTGTCATTGGGCTGCTAAAGGAACACTGACGTAATTGTGCTAAGCACAAAACATACCACTGTTAACTAAAATAACAGTACTTTTTAGATATGGGCACCTCCAAGACTTGCACAAGTTCAAAACTTTATTATTGGTATGATGGGATTGATTTGCTTATCTTGGTCTTTTATGTAGATTATTTGCTTCTTAAAAGTTTTGAAAATTTCGTCGTTTGGTGTAACCAGAAATTAGTAAGGGAACTTGATATGAGGACAATGGTGTTCAGAGTATTTCATGATCACTTCGATATTGAATAACATTTATTAAGAAACTGAGCACAAAAGGGTGCAGCAGTTTTCAATTACAATGCTATAGATTTGCATATACTTAATATTTTAATTAAACACTTAGCTAAAAGGAAGTTTTAAACACTAGGGGAGAAGCCTGGTTTGATGGAGAATGCTTTCCTTGCAAACAGGGAGTGTTAGTTTACCTGTTTCTTAGAACCATTCTTCATCTCCTTTCACCGCAGCAAATTGATAAGCAGAATTGGCACAAAGATTGCTTGTTGGTTGTTGGGGAGAAGGTGTGCCAATGGGACAGAGTCTCATAGGGGAGCAAGTTGATTTTAGAGACTTCTTCCACTGCTATTTTGATAGGGTGTATTGAGTTCTAAGTAATGGGACACATCCAGCCCCCCACCCCTCATGTCCTGTATTTTAGGTGTCAGGCAACACATGGGCGACACAAGTTTCACTGGTGTCAGACACGAGCCTTGCTGGTGTCCCGAAATTTGGACAAATGTCCAGTGAAAAAAACATCCTAAAATCGATTTATTGCCTCATTCTCATACAATTCAATCACTGGACAGGATTAAGGTTTTGGAGTGCAGCTAAGGGAAATTAAGCAATGTTAGAATGGATTCCGAGTTTTGGGAAGTGGATTTGTCCAAGCCCTACTAATGTTACTAATGGTAATGTTAAATTCTTAAAGTACAAGGACATCATTTTACTTAAACTCTTAACATTACCATTAATTGACTCAGGATGTTTAAGAGTGGTTTCGGCCTCATTGGATTTCATGACCCTAGTAAAAATGTATCCATCACTCAAACAGAATCTTGATTTGATATGTTAAGCTTTTCTATCTTAGTTTAATGCTTAGGGGGGTCATATTGATGATGAGAATCCCAATATAGACAATGATTTTGATGATCTGCAGTACTTGTTATTTGTTGTAGAATGAATTTTTTTAATTTTTTGGACTATACAGGGCATTTAGGGCCTCTTTATTGATGTATTCTTGGTTCAGAGATGGATTGCACTCAATGCCATTTTTGTTATACACATTAGTTGTGTGATTGAATTTGTATCATCATCATGTAAATGTTTTATATATTTCATACTTTGTGTAATTCACGAAATTTTTATATTTTTTTCACATATATTATATTTTTTTAAATATAACGTGTCCTTTGTGTCATGTTTCCAGGGGGGGGGTCACATGTCAGAGACTCGTATTTTCATGTCCTCTGTGTCCCGTGTCCCCGTGTCATGTGACTTGGATTTAGTATCTACACAGACATGTGTTAAGTGTATTAATGGAAGGCACATTATTCTAGGAGTAACTATCTCAAGCATGAGGCACAGTTATTCAAGAGCAACAGTTGAGAATGGGTTAATTACCCTAGGAGGATGCATTCATCCCTAGTAGTTATACTTGAACAAGTACGGTGTATTAATAATAGGACTAGAGTTTCCTTTTTCAGTATGGGGTACACCATAAGGAGAGATTCCCTTGCATCTAATAAGCACTAACAGGGCACATTCCTTGTGAGTTGTGACATTTATGAGGCTATTGTAACCCCTCTAACCATCAGTTTATAAAGGAAGGAGGGGAGCACTCTCAGAGGCAGTTAGTGTGTTAGCTAGTTCATTGTGTGTGCTTGTGAGAAGCACTTCCTGTAAGTAATTTCCTGTTCAGTGATAGTAGTACTGCAATTTCTGCTCTAGTATAGATTGTTGTTGTAATTTTTTAGTTTACTATTTCATGTAGAATGGAGCCTTCTTCATATGCTGCATTGATATAGCTTATAGAATCCCGTGTTTGTACTCTTGAATTTATGATACAATGTGTTAGGATTTTCAGATCTATAGTTTGATGCGTGGGTCCAAAGTTCAATATTTGTAGCTGTAAGACTTTAATTCTCCCACTGCAGATCCAGTTCTATGAGGTAAAAATTCTATACCCTTTTGTTATCTCAACTATAAAAAGGCACCAAAAGATTGCTTTTCTTCGCCTACTTACTTGTCCACACATTCAAGTGAGTAGTTTAACTTTTCAGTAGCAGCAACATTTTCTTAGCTTTTAGGAGCATTTTTTGAACTTGGAGAAGCCCTGAAAATTGTCCCTCCATATCCTCATTCCTCTGTTCCAAGACTTCCACACAACAGTGCTGAAAATTCATATGATGTCACATTCGTATTAACCTGCAAGGGGACTATGAGACAATCTAGTGTCCACTGTCAACGCCTATATTTTAAGCAGTTAGAGATGAGGACCACATCTAGATGCCATCTAGATAAATCATGGGAGCTGGAGTCCTAAGGAGAATATATCAAGGTAATAAATTAATAATCTCTGAAAATATACAATCACCCATTAAAGGTCATTCAACCTATTTTCCCAGTGAAGGTCCTAAATTCATTTCATAACTTTTTGGGCCGAGTACTTCTACAGTCTACTATAACTTCCACTTGCAAATCACCAACACTTGTAAGTTTCTGACCCTATCAATACAAACTTATCAACACTCGAACATTTGACTTCTTTAGTCTTTTCCTAGGTTTATTTTAGTTGTTATGACATGTGGTTGACAACTGTTAAAACAGATATTTTCCAACTAGTCTATATTTTGTACTATTCATTACAATTGTATATACATTATGCAGTCGCTTTGATGTATTGCATATCACATGGTGTTCCAAACACATTCACAATTTTCAGTCATTGATTGACATCAATATGTCTCCTTTCCTTTCTTCTTTTCTTCAAATCTAATCATGTTTGTACCTATGTTGCACGAAACTTCAAGGAACCTGACGTTTCGGGCCGTACCCGTACCAGAAACTCCGAAACTTGGCCGCAACTCGGTCGAAAGTCGACCATCATGTAATCATCTATTAGAGTTAATATAGACTTGTTTTTCCTTCTAAATTGTCATTTATGGGTCTTATTCCCTTTTTCTTGCAAGATAGTGTGTTATTTACTTATTTATATATATATATATATATATATTTATATATATATAAGAGAGAGAAGAGAGAGAGAGAGAGAGATAATATATATATATATATCCATATATGACATTTCAGCCGATCTTTCCATTTTTCAGAGGTGACGTTTCTAAACAAACCCATTTCAGAAACTCCGAAACGTTTCGGCGTTTATGCAACTTAGGTTTGTACCTTCAAAAAAATACTTTGCTTCCTTCATTAATTAATGGATTCCTGGTTTTATGATTCATCATCCCAGACTGTGCGTATAAAAAAGATACTGCAACATTTCCATAACAGTTCTCCAATCTGGTTTGTGATATGTTCTGTCTTAGCATTTCTCAATGTCAATTTAATGTAAAATTACAGATATCAACCACTTCATTTGCCAGTAATATGTCAATACTCAAGTGACCAAAATTTTTCAAGCATAGCTCAAAAAGTATACCAGATGTTCCTATGAAATTGTAAACTGTCCATCAAAGATTTGCAACAAAATATATACGTCTTTATTTATGTACAAAAACTAATAACTCCTTTTTTTACAGATATAATAAGCCCCATGGGGTGAATCAAATCATTACTGACCAGCAAGAAGAAACTCTAAATGTTATAAATACAATTGAAACTATAAGACCACACACCAAAGAAAAAAAGCAGACTCTGGGAAGGGGCATATATCATACAGCCAGATGTTTCTAGAGCTTTTGTTGAATCAAGTTGATGCAGGTTCCAACCAGAGCATGTTTTCAGTCCACTGATTCGTTGTTTCTGAAAGCAAAGGTAAATGGCCAAACTCTTAGAGAGATAACAGTGTCCCTTGTGAAAACAAATATATTCATACTAAAGATGAAGCAATTTGATTGTTAAATAGTGATACCATCAAATTACATTATTAACACTTCACCACAAAACATCAAAAGAGAGAGACATAGGTGGAAACATACTTGTTTGCGTACAAGTTGGCAAGTGTTTTCCTTCATCCTTCTGATGGCAGCATCTAACAGGATCTTGTGCCTCCCCTTATCTAATTTTTCTATTTCTTGGCCTTTAGCTTCTGAAGAAGACAGTGTTTGTAGCAAATAGTTAGCCAAACTACCTGCACTTGATCCATAACTCGTGACCTTTCTACCAGAAAAGAGATGCAACTTACTACTTGGGGGAAAAGCATTGAAAAATTCCTCAAATTCACACAACCCAATAGCTTGCCACAAGCCATGTTTATAATTTGCCTTAGGATCATAAAATGCAGATACTTCTTCAAGTAAACCAGCTTCAATCATAAAATCCACTCTGTCCTCAACAAATTTGTCAAGCACAGGCAATGAAGCATCTAACCACAAAAAACAGCAATCATATCTGAAAGAATCTGCTGTATCCCCTTTCTGCCCTGCCACAAGAAAACACAAAATGAATGCCTTTTATCATTATACCTGCATAAGCCACATTGCTCCTGATGGAATACAATGTAGCCATATAAAGAATGCGATGCTGAATTTCATTATATGTAGAGAACTATAGAGAATATGAAGAATACCCTAACACAAAAATCTGAAATCTAAGTCTGAAATGTAGGAGTAATACAAAGTTCCATCCAGTGTAAACCATGAACATAAGTTATGATGCATTTACAAATCCACAGGCTAAAAGTAGTTCATCCCATTTGAAACTGATGTGGCAGAAGCACATATAATCTTCTACAGAAGTACTCATTCATTTGTGTTTTATCTGAATAGTTCTTTTCCATCTTCTCATACTAAATGCCAATATTCCACTTGAGCTAGTTGATACCATTTAGATTTCCTCACGATTCATGTAAAGTGAGGCACTAAATGCTTTCTACACCATCCTGTTCATAATTCCGCCAAGATTGCCACTGAAATCTTGCCATCCAAATATCTTTTTCCCCACAAGAGTTGAATAAAGGCTTCCTTTCACTACTAATATTTAATATATTTTATTCCAACAATATATATGTATATAGATGATGGCTATGAGAGTGCATGGACGCCGCGAAGCTTACTTCACAGAGTAACATAAGAATTCTGCCACCATGATTGTAGTTTTGGCCTGAGTTCACAACTGTAGCATGACTTTGTGACTTGAGTCCCCTATCATAGTAAGTTCTGGTTTGTTAATCACAATGCTTTGGTGTTTTTATTAGTTCTCAATCTCAGGCTTGCCGTAATCACTGGTGCTATTTATATGAAAATATTTTCCCTTTGTTGTCACATTCACTTTACAGCGAGTTTTGTTGTGGCTGGTTAGAGTCGAATTTCTGGGTGGACTAGGGTGAAGTCCAATTGGTGATCAAAGCATAAACGAGAAGAAAAGGATATATTTCATATCACGGGTTTGATTTTCTGCACAGATGTTTTCATTCCAGAGCTTTTTTCACACAGGACAGAAAGCACATACAATCTACAATTCACTCACTGATATTTACATTACTGGTTAATTCTACGGCAATTTAAGTGCAAGGGAGTAAGATGCATTTGTTCCAGAAAGGCATTGATCCATACCAGCATTTGAAACATAGAACACTTTGCAGGAAAGAACTAGGGTTCCTGTGGATAGCAAGAAAAGGAAATCTCAGGGTTCAAGCAAGTGCAGGATGTGGCACCAGAGCTGGAAATGGAAGAGGAAAGCTTGGATTACTAAGCTGACTAACTGGAAGGCCAGTGAATTTGGACGAATCAATTCTCCATATGCATAAACGCCTATAGCTATGAGGAGGTACACTGCGAGGGAGTAATTGTTGGAGGACATGTTGATTGTCCTTGGTGAGCTCGCACAAGATTTATCCAACGTCAATTCAACATGAAATCCAAGCTGGGGATGAGGGCAAAGAGCAGCAATGATATTTTCCCCAAAGGCATTAATGCTACAAGAGTTAACCAACTACACCACACAATGGGAAGGATCCTGCAAATCCTAACCTATCAATCCACCAGACTAAAGAAACTGGAACATTTACTCGACTTTCTGAAGGTGCTGATACATGACCCATCCTTGGCCTCCTGCGAGGAATTTGATCTTTTGTTTTGCAAACATTTTGATTTAATAACAGCTAAACCCAAGGAATTATTGAATTTTACCCTCATGAGTGGCACATTATATGGTAAGCCTGAACTTGGGGACCTGTTGCCTCAAAATCTAGCAGGTCTTGTGAGGGTAACTCACAAGGCAAGAACTAGACCAAGGGACAATAATATGAGGTGTGGCCCACTATCACCACAGCCACCGCCCCCTGTTCTTTTGTGGCCTTTCACCACTATGGAGGCTTCCCCTTAGTAGGTCACCTAAAGGATCTATCAAGTACAAGGAATAAGGTGACAAAATAGGCCTATGGAGGACAACTCTACCTAAGGACAAGATATAGCTGGCACAATAGGGCAATTCACATCCTCCAATAAGCCCAATTAGGGTAGAAGATGACGTAGGGCTTGAGAAACAGCAAGGTAGATGGATCAACCTACGGTCACAAGGCCAAGAAAAGGCTTCCAACCTATATATACCTTCAGTTTATGGAACAAGAAGCCTTCAACAAGCCCCAAGTTGAAGCCTAGGGCAAACAAGGTCTTTTCTAGGGCAGAATCTACCTAGGGCATAAGATGTCAGCCCTAATATGGATAGATTAGCAACTAAAAGGAGTCAATTTTGAGGCAACCATCCTTTGAACAAGTGTTGAGTCATCCCAAAGCCCAACGACTTCAACCCTAGCTGAGATTTGTGCCCTAGCACTAGCTAGTAACTTATCCTTAAGGGGCCAAAATCAGGTTTTTGAGGCGAAAACAAAATTTTATTGTAAGTTGTATGGAAGACCAACAAAGCGACCAAGGCCGGTGCCTAGCCCTTGGGTGATAGAATCTATAGGGATGTAAAATTTGCTAGATCTTGGCAAGGAGTATGGGAATAATGAAACCCCTAGATTTCAAAACTGTTAAAATTGGCAACTAGGGGCAAACTCCACATGGGTCATCTTATTTATGACAGTTGATATTTTTCTTGGATTCCTCTACAAGAGGTGTAGGATTGATCTAGATTCTAAAGATCATTTGATTCTGACATGTACAAATGAAGTTATGAATTTATTTTGATTATGATCAAATTGTCAAAGTCGTCCAGCAAACTTATGTAGGCTCAGAATCAGAAGCCCAACAATCACATCTATTCATCCTCAACGTTGTATATAAATAGAAGGTGACTTAGCCTCATTTGGACGCACTCATCTTCCCACTTCTCTCTCTCTCTCTCTCCCCTCATTGATTGGGTATGGATTTCTGGGCCTCTCTCTCTCCACACGTCTGAAGTGAAATTTTAGGAGGTCGAAATTTCTGGAGAGCACAATTTCAGGAGGCCAAAATTTCAGGAGAGTGAAATTTCAGGAGGCCGGATTTTTAGGATGGCGAAATTTCAGGAGGCCAAAATTTCAAGAGAGCGAAATTTCAAGAGGCCGAAATTTCAGGAGAGAGAAGTTTCAGGAGACCAAATTTCTGGACAGTTTGACCAAGTGTTGACCAGCGTTGACTGAAACTAGGGCTGACCACAGGTGCATTGTTTGACCAGACTTTGACTCAGCTAAATTTGACTATTTTGAGGGTTGTCTTATCTCGTTGTTTGGAGGCTGAAGTTGACCGATTTGCTAAGGGTCAAATCTGCCATGTTTACTAGCGTTGACTTTTCTAGTTAGGGATCTTTTATTGCTGTCATAAATTATCAGATTTGTAAATTGTACTATCTATCTCTGCTGAACTATTGAAGACTAAAAGAAGATTTGATCAAGGGTTTCACCACATTGGGGTTTGCCCTTGGCTAGTGCCACATCTTGTGTCCTCTTGTCTTGGCTTGTCTTCTACTATTTATGTTTATGTTCTATTTGCATTTTACTATTATGTTGATGTGATTGCTAATCTGAATATTGATATTGGGCTAATAAATAAATTGAAGTAAAATTGCTCTAAAGCATAGAACATACCATTGTTGCCTAAAATTAACATGGTATCAAAGGTGAGGTGAAGACAAAGCCTAAGCAAGAGTGAAAGAGCAATCACCAAAGGCAGTTGGACAAGGACAAAAGGTTCAATGGGTTCCTCACCCTACTTCCCGGCTGAAGACGAGCTCCATGATAAATCTGACTTTACTAAATGGAAGATGTCTCTTGATTTGACCTTGGAAGAAAAAGAAGTGATGGACTATGTGCAGGGTAAAATCCCTGAACCTCCTTCAAATGCACCGGCTACTGCGAAGACCAAGTATAATAGGGTTGAAGTCAAAGCAAAGAAGATTATCAGGGATTCCATTGACAAGCATTTGGTGGCCTACATCTCCAAATTGAAGACCTCCAAGGACATCTACAACAAGTTTGTTGACATGTTCAAGGTTAGTAATGCTAATCAAATTCTATTTCTCAAGAATAAGTTGAAAGGTACTAAGGAGGGAAAGGACGAGGATATTCAATCGTATTTCTTGAGGATTACTAAGGTCAAGAATGATCTACTCTCGATTAGAGAAGTCATCCCTGATAAGGAACTTACTCTCACCACCCTTGGAGGACTCCCACCCGAGTGGTATGTATTTAGAACCAACGTCCTCAACAATGATCGAATTCCAAGGTTTGAAGAATTGATGTCGAGATGCATTCAAGAAGAAATAAGAATGGTGGAGAAAGAAATGCCTTCTAATAGAAGCAACCCCACTGCATTCTCCACTCATGCCGAAAGGAGAAATAATGCAAGGTCTAAAGATCATTTCCATGGAAAGCCTAGATCTAAGGGAGGAAAGAAGGGCAGGTGCTTTGTTTGCAATAAGTTTGGCCACTATGCAAGGGAGTGTCCAAATAGAAGGGACACATCTCATGATGATGATCACAATCATTCCAAGGCCAACTTCAACAATAATAATCAAAGGAATGGCAAGTCCAATGGCAAAGGAAAAAGGAATTCGGGACATCAAGGAAATGGTCGACCTTCCAAGAAATCAAGGACTCTGGGTATGAAGAATCAAATGTTGTTAACAATAAGCAAAAGAGTACTATCATATACCGACCCTCTCCACTGCCTCTCCTCCGAACACTTTGGGAAATTGGTTGATTGATAGTGGTGCCTCAAAGCACTTCACCGAATACAAGGAAGCCCTCTCTAATCTGATAGAAAAGGAGACAAACTTGGAGATCATCCTTAGAGACAATGCCACCTATCTCGTGAAGGGAGTAGGGAATGTTACCCTTCAATTGAATCAAGGTAACACTATTCATTTGCAATAAGTACTATATGTACCTGATCTCAAGAAGAACCTAGTGTCCATTTCAGCCATGGAGGACAAAGGATTCAAGGTGGCATTCTTCGATGGAAAGGTACATGTTTGGAAAAGAAATTTTAAAGGTACTTTTGCTCTTGGGTTCAAGGTTGACACTTTGTATCAAGTTGGAGGAAGTCCATTGGGAGCCATGTCTTGTGACACATCTCTACAATCTGAACTATGGCACCAGAGGTTTGTCAATCTTCATTATAAGGCCCACCCGATGTGAGATAGATGGTGACAAGTATGCTCAAGTTCAAAGTAGAGCATGAAGGTGTATGTCTGGGATGTGTTGAAGGAAAAATTACAAGGGGACCAATCCCCTCAAGTAATAGCAAGACCACATATATATTGCAATTGATCCACTCCGACATATCCGGTATGATGCCCGTAAATTCTTTGGGAGGATACTTATATTATCTCATCTTTACAGATGATTATTCTCACAAAACCAAGATCTACTTCTTGAAGAAGAAGGATGAAGTGTTCACCTAGGTTCGACACTTCAAAGCCCTGGTCGAAAACCAATCCGAGAAGAAAATCAAGATATTGGGGGCTGATAATGGGACCAAGTACGAATCCAATGAATTTCAAGTTTATTACAGAGAAGTTGGCATTAAGAGGGAGACTACAATGCCATACACTCCTGAGCAAAATGGTGTGGCTGAAGGAAGAATCGCTTTATTGTAGAAGCAGTTCATGCCATGCTTCATGATCAAGGCCATCCGAAGTTCCTATGGGCCGAATTCACTAGTAAGAAACCCGATTTCTATCATTTTAGAATTTTTGGAAGTCTCGTATATTTTCGTGCGCCGAAAGTGAAAAGAAGCAAATTGGGTGCATCTGGGAAGAAAGGAATCTTTGTGGGCTAAAAATTCTAAGGGATATAGAATTTATGTGGTTGGTCAAAAGGAAGTTGAGATAAGTCATGATGTCACCTTCGACGAAGATATGGCCCTCGGGAAGATCAACAACCTTCCTATCCTAAGAAAGGACAAAGAAGCTGGCACCGGAAATCAAGATGCAAAAAAAGAAGAAACGATGCCATATGTTGATGAACCTATGGATCCTATTGATCCTCCTCCTCATGAGCCCTCCTCCTCCAAAAGGAGACCCTCATGGCTTAGGGAGACTCTCAAAGATACTAAGAGACACATTGCACCAAGGGGAACTTTCCGTGAAAGCAAAAAGCCAAACAAATATCAAGGATATTTGACCGCCATGAGCATTATCATTCAAAATGAGCCTTCATCATTCAAAGAAGTCGTGAAGCATCAAGTATGGAAAGATGCTATGAATGAAGAATACAAGCCAATTATGAAGAATGATGTCTGGGATGTGGTCCCTAGACCCCAAGACAAATCAGTTGTCACCTCAAAGTGGCTCTACAAAATCAAGCATGGAGTTGATGGAAGTGCAGAAAAGTTCAAGGCTCGCTTTGCTGCTCGAGGCTTCTCTTAAAACGAAGGTGTAGATTACGATGAGATATTTGCACCTGTTGCCCGATACACCACCATCCACTCGATCATAGCCCTTGCTGCCTCGCAAAGATAGAACCTACATAAGACGAATGTGAAGAACACTTTCTTGCATAGTTCAATCAAAGAGGAAGTCTATGTGGAACAACCTGAGGGGTTCAACCTTGGTATGAGAGGATCGATAGTTATCTGATGAAGTTGGGATTCACTAGAAGTGAAGTCGATCCAAACCTTTACTTTAAGATTGAAAATGATAAACCTCTCATTCTGGTGCTTTCTGTGTACGACCTCTTTCTGACAAGTGTAGACCCTCTCATTCACAAATGTAAGAGTAAGTTGGCTTCTGAATTTGAGATGAAGGACCTAGGACCGATGCACTATTTCCTAGGGTTGGAGGTCTGGCAATAGCCAAGTGAAATTTTCCTCTCTCAAGTCAAATATGTTGTGATGATATTGGAAAGATTTGGGATGGTCGACTGCAAGCTTGTGACTACTCCGATGGAACTTAACTTTAAGAAGTTATGTGGTAGTCCTATTGGACTTGAATTAGGAAATGCTTCTGAGTATCATCAACTCATAGGAGCACTAATATTCTTGGTGAACTCCCATCCAGACATATGTTTTGCAGTTAAAACATTGAGCCAACATATGGTTGAGCCTCATCATATAGATTGGATTGGTGCCAAGAATCTTGTGAGATATGTTTGGGGCACAATCACTCATGGACTGAGATACACTATCGGAGATGTGAAGTTGCATGGTTATTTTGATGTTGATTCAGCTCGCAATGTGGGGGATCGTAAGAGCACTTCTGGATGTTGTTTTTCTTTGGGTTATGTTTCGATATCTTGGATGAGCAAGAAGCAAAAATCAGTTGCCTTGAGCACCGTCGAGGCCGAATACATAGCTGCTAGTATGGCCTCCTATGAAGCTGTGTCCGGTTGAGGAAGCTCTTCAGTGTGATGTTTGGACATGTGCTAGATACCACCATGATCCTCTGTGACAACCAGAGTGGGATCCGGTTATCAGAGAATCCCATGTTTCATGATCGCTCCAAGCATATAGATATCAGGTACCACTTCATCTAGGATATGGTACAACGAGGAGCAATAAGGCTCCATCACATTGGGACAGATGAACAAGTCACCGATATTACGACAAAGCCCCTAGGGAAGGTCAAGTTCTTGGCCATCCAAGAAAAACTTGGAGTCGTGGAGAGACCCTCTTATGAGGGTCCTGTATGAGATGGACATTGAGCTATGGGAGCTCCGGGGTTTGGGGTACTTCTTGGAGCGATGAGCAACCATAGGGTGACTAGTTTAGCCTTCCCCTAGTGGTTTGTTGTGTACAGGGTGAGTGGTTCAGCCTTCCCCTGCGATACCACTTGGCGACATGTAGGAAGGATGAGTGATTCATCCTTCTCCTACTGAGACATCCTACCCATGCAGTCTAGGACTCATGGGAAGTACCTCTCATCTGGCCAAAGAGTAGGGAAATGAGGATAGGGACCATAGTACCACCGAAGACACACTCTTTTGATTGGCACTAACTTCAAGTCAATAAGAGTGGTATGGCAGACTCTCCTTTGATTGGGACTGACTTCGGGTCAATAGAGAATGGTATGATACATTCTCAATCACTTCTCCTTCTTCATAGTTCAGCAGAGTAGAGTAGTGCAAAGCAATGCATTGATGGCAAAGATAGTACAGATTGGTAGATGGATTAGCAGATGGAGTTCTCCCTAGTTGAGAGGAAGTGTTAAAATTGGCAACTAGGGCCAAACTCCACATGTGGCATCTTATTTATGACCTCTGGTATTTTTATTGGATTCTTCTCTCCGAGAGGTGTAAGATCATCTGATTCTGACATGTACAAATGAAGTTATGAATTTATTTTGATTATGGTCAAATTGTCAAGGTCGGCCAACAAACTTATGTAGGCTCAGAAGCCCAACAGTGACGTCTATTCATCCTCAACATTGCATATAAATAGAAGGTGACTTGGCCTCATTTGGACACACTCATCTTCACACTTCTCTCTCTCTCTCCTCATTGATTGGGTATGGATTTCTGGGCCTCTCTCTCTCCACACATCCAAAATTTCAGGAGAGCGAAATTTCAAGAGGTCGAAATTTCAAGAGACAGAATTTTAGGATAGTTTGACCAAGTGTTGACCAGCATTCACTGCAGCTAGGGCTGACAGTAGGTGGGTTGTTTTCCAGACTTTGACTGGTCTGAATTTGACTATTTTGAGGGTTGTTTTATCTTGTTGCTTGGAGGCTAAAGTTAACCGATTTGGTGAGGGTCAAATCTGCCCTGTTGACCAGTGTTAACTTTTCTGGTTAGGGCTCTTTTGCTACTGTTATAAATTATCAGATTTGAAAATTGTATTATCTCTCTCTGTTGAACTATTGAAGACTAAAAGAAGATTTGATCAATGGTTTCCCCACATTGGGGTTTGTCCTTGGCTAGTGCCACATCTTGTGTCCTCTTGTCTTGGCTTGTCTTCTACAATTTATGTTTATGTTCTATCTGCATTTTACTATCATGTTGATGTGATTGGTAATCTGAATATTGATACTGGGCTAATAAAGAAATTGAAGCAAAATTGCTCTAAAGAATAGAACATACCATTGTTGCCTAAAATTAACAAACCCTAGCTATCACTTTTATGAGGGAGCAAAGTCAATGGGGAGAGTTGGTTGAAAGATTCACCCATGGAATTATCATTCACATTCTATAAGTGAGTAATCCATGCAACATTGTCATCTAGAATCTATACAATGATTTCAACAATAACTAGCACAATAGAAAACCTAGATAATTAACCATTCCATACATTAGATGCAAACGCAAAGATTTATGAAATCCAAGGTACACTTACAAGATAGAATGCATGAACAAAGCCTTTATTGCTTCAAAATGACATCTCCAAAGCTAAATAAATAACTCCAATAGCAAAATTCCACCAAAGGTCACATCTCCACAAGATACAACCTAAGCTGAAATTCTTTAAGAGGGTCAAAAATAGTCACAAGTGATGATCAACAACGAAATGAAGCTATCCTCTACTTCTGTGAGGATTAGGACAAGTAATTATGCCTAAAAAAGCCCCTAAAACAAGTTTGATCCTTAAATGTACTTGGTTTACAAGCCAACACATTAGCCCACAATGAAATAAGCTTAATTTTCCCACATGTGAGTCGTTGCTTCATTTATTGTTGACATCATCCATAATTAATGCTCCAAATGTGATGTCAAAGTGTAATGAAGTGTGCAAATGTGTGTAGATGCCTTTGTGGTACAAAATTTGAGCGTTGGCCCTCAAATTCACTTCAATAACTCATGTGGGGTCCCATGATCCAACTAGGGTGCCATAAAGTGGTCTCCATATATTAAACAGTGCCTCCTCCTCTCTAGCACTAGGGCTTCCTCTGGTGCAACAATCCCTCCCTAGCCTCCCAGTGTGTGGCCATCCCCATCAAGTTGTGCCAAGGCCAGCCTAGGGGCATGTTGGGTCTAATGGTGCCATCCTGAATAATCATCAAATCTGGGTTAAAGTCAACCAACATCCTGGGTCCAAGAGGTTCTATAGGGCATGTATCATCTAATAGTGCTCCTAAGAGGCTCCAAACTCCCAACATTTCACTTGTTTGGACCAATGTACTCCTCTAAAAGACTCGAGTACCTATGGAGTGGGTACCCAAGGCCTAGGTTGTTGAACCAACTGACAAGAACAACATGGATTCTAGTGAAAACAACCAGTTATTAGGGACCAAAACCAATAATGCATCTAAGTGTACCAAATTTGAATGTTAAGGGCAATTTAATACTCAAATTGTTTATTTTCTAGGTGCAATAGAGACAAGCACAACTTTCTTCTAGATAATTACTTCCAATGATATAATTTATCTCTTTAGTACATCCCAGGTCATTAAACAATCACACCTAAGAAAATTTCAACCATAAATGCAGTAGGCAGTAGAGATCACAGTAGAACAATGATGCATAAGAGACACAAAAATTTATTCCAGGAAAACCTAGAAATTTTTCCTTAGGAGAAATTGTCCAATTCAATCAATTGTACATCTAATTTTCCATTCAAAACAGCATCCTATTAACCATAATAAATTTCAATTCAAACCAAGTCAAAAGAGAGAGAACAATGATGCACAAGAGACACAAATATATTCCAGGAAAACCTAGAAATTTTTCCTTGGGAGAAATTGTCCAATTCAATCAATTGTACATCTAATTTTCCATTCAAAACAGCACCCTATTAACCATAATAAATTTCAATTCAAACCAAGTCAAAAGAGAGAGAAAGTCAAACTCCTACTCGAAAGTCAAGTTTGGTCAAAGAGGCTGAATTTTGGCCCTGCTACTTCTCGTAAACTAAGGTCAAAGGGGCCGAATTTCGGCCCTGCTGCTTCAAAGAGAATTTCATTCAAACTGCCAAGTTTGACCTATCGCCAAAGCCAATCAAACAGTTCGGTCAAAGTCTAATTTTTTGTTCCAAAATTTGGTCAACAAACCAATCAAGATTCCAAAAAAATTGTCCTTTTATCCAATAAAAGATTTGATCAACAACAGCTACAAAAGTCAAGGTCAATGCTAGTCAAACAAAAGTCAAACTTTGTTGGTCAAAGTATCTTCTTCCTCCTTTGCACGTGTGAACAAAAACCTTCTTCATCAAATCCGAATTGGTGAGGAGATGGCTAAATGAAGAGGTCGAAATGTCAATTTATATGTGTCCTATCAAGTGGGCTTTGACCAAGGGTCAACCCCCTTCATGAGGTGGGGTCGACCTGTCAAACTGGGGCCAGCTTGGACAGCAAAATAATAATAATGTTCCTTTTGATTTTGTTGATAAAAGTACTAACCACGGCTACATAATTTCAACATTCCCTCTTAGCCAAGGAGGTATTTTTCCTTGAATTCAACAAATGTACATATTATGAATAAAATTTCTCCATAGGAAAAGATTGAAAGCATCAAGCTCAACCCACTAGCCAAAACCCATGGCAATATGGTCAGAACCCTACTAATCGGGGGAGCATTCTATGTTGTTCATGATGCCAATCTCCCCAACCATAAACAATGATTTCCTGATCAAACTCCATGACCTAAGCGAGTAATCAAAGTCAATATCCCCAACCCTAAACAATGATCTCTCGGTCAAACCCCATGACCTAAGGGAGTAATCAAGATCAATCTCTCCAACCATAAATAATGGTTTCCCGGTCAAACTCCATGACCTAAGAGAGTACTCAAGATCGATCTCCCCAACCATAAACAATGGTCTCTCAGTCAAACCCCATGACCTAAGGGAGCACTCCAGGCCTCAGAACCTATAATGTCCCAATTGAAATAAATTTGGAACAACTCGAATTTTAACTCAGAAAAAACTCCAGATAAAAATTCTATTCATAAACAAAAAATTGCCATGTAAAATAGAACATATGAAATGCATGCAATTCTATAACGGGATAAGCAGAAACAATCTCATCTTTATTATAATATATGAATTGGGGTTTTACATGCTAGAGTAACAAAATAGCTAAGATAGTTCGCCTCAACAGATCTACAATAATGCCACAATGGGCCTCCCAAAACACACTAAAAATGAAATCACTGCAACCTGTGAACTCTGAATGGATCCACCAAGGGAAGATGGGTGCTCGCCCAATCTCTCTAAATCACCCGAGGGTTTTCGTCCTGGAGCTACCAATGGAGTAGAGAATCGAGTTCTCAACTTCTCATACAAGAAACAATACTCAATCCAAGATGTCCTCCAATGGTCTCCTCCTCTTTTATAGCTTTGATGGACCCCTCTAGAATCTTTTTTTTATTATTATTTTAATCATGAAGCACTTTTCCTGAGATAGTTCGCCTCAACAGATCTACAATAACGCCACAATGGGCCTCCTAAGACACACTAAAAATCAAATCACTGCAACCTCTGAACCCTGAATGGATCCACCAAGGGAAGATGGGTGCTCGCCCAATCTCTCTAAATCACCTGAGGGTTTTCGTCTTGGGGTTACCAATGGAGTAGAGAACCGGGTTCTCAACTTCTCATACAATAAACAATACCCAATCCAAGATGTCCTCCAATGGTCTCCTCCTCCTCTTTTATAGATCTGATGGACCCCTCTAGAATCTTTTGTTTTATTATTATTTTAATCATGGAGCACTTTTCCCTCTTTTATTTTAATTAAAATATTCTTTTTAATGCAGGAAAAGGGTATATTGGCCACCATGTCTCCTCAGGTCACTGAAACTCCTATCCAAAAGTCCCATCATGTAGATCTTCTCGTTTTGGTTCCAATGAGCTATTACACTGAGGTGTTCCATCAATTAATCTCCCCAGAATGCCACCTCCAGCATAATTAATTAAGTTATGCCCGATAATAATGTTGATTTTTGAAAAGTTGTCAGAACACAATGGAACGAAAGGCAAGTTATGCTGATGATGGAATATGCCAAGCGAATGCCGTCAAATCCCATAAAAGCTTCTCAAAACTCCATCGGGACCCCTGATGACATAAACCTACTCCACTGACCTAGCCACCCCCTATCCTGGAGATCCACCCTGGTTGTACTATGAAGAAGAATAAAAATGGGGACATGACAGTCCTCTCGCCCCAAGATTGCTTGCCCTCAAGCAATCCAAATCTATGGACTAATCTGGTGGCCCAACGCCACTGAGACCCAATGCCTAGATCCCATACGAACCACTGGTCCACGTCACATATCCAAGCTATCAGAACATGACTGGATCCTCCAATACCTGGATACCATGTCCATCTCTAACTCAACCCGCTACCAATAGATCCACCTAGATCCCAATGCCACCAAGAAGAAGCATTAATGCTACATGGCTACTATTGTGTTGTAGCTCTAGCCGTGAATGTTGCCCTACCAACTATGTACTAGCCAGTGTTGCGGGTGAGCCCCCCCTCTTGATCCCGCTCCCAATCCACGCTCTGGGTGGGGGCAACTCGGGAGCAGGGCGAGAGCGTGCTCCCTTAAAAAAATTTACCCTCCCTGCCTTTTTTCAATTCAATATAGGGAGTGTCGCTCCCGTCGCTCAGGGAGCGATTTTTATAACCCGGGAGCTCCCTGCTTTTTTTCAATTCGATATAGGGAGTGTTGCTTTTGTCGCTCCGGGAGCGATTTTTATAACCCGAGAGCGGTTAGGGAGCGATTGCTCCAGACTGCTCCCGGGTTATAAAAATCGCCCTCCTGGAGCGACAAGAGTGACGCTCGAAGAAACGCGCAGAAGAGAATAACCAAAAAAAAAAAAATTAGAATAAAAATAAAATAAAAAAATTGGCGAAGGAAAAAAAAAAAAAAGAATTGAGATTAAAGAGCTTGCAAGGGGAGATTCAACGCCAAAGAGGTAGGCTCTACAATATTGAATAGAGTATCTAGCAAAAAAATTTTAATGTCCATTCCTAAATAAATAAATAAATTTTTTTCTCTATTTCCCATTCCCATTCCCATTCCATTTTTCAAAATTCTGCAAATTCAAAACTTCAAATTTCAAACATCATGGTTATATTTCTTGGCATTTTCTTCTTCTTGGTTCCTTTTTTGGTTATTATGGTATTGGAGAGTAGAAAAAGGAAGGTTGAAAATAAAGAAGGGGGGCATAGTGGATTTGATTAAAACCCCGGTGAGGAGGCGCTAGAGGAGAGTAAACATGAGTGAGCTCAAAAAACGAAACAAGACCAAACTCCATCGTGGAAATATGTCAATAGGCCTGAAGCAGGGAAAGGGGGTGGGAAACCACTAAATTTCATTGCCTCCATTGCAACAATAATTACACAAGTTCATACACCCGTGCCAGAAAGCACCTCTGCAAGAAAAGGCCATGGGATGGAGATAAACAAATAGGAATCAAAACTTGTTGAGGTGTGTCAGCAACAAATAGAGCCAAATACATAAGGGAAGAGGAGGAAGCCCAATACAAATCTAAAAAATCCATGGGTTACTTTAAACCAAGCTCCCAATCACATGCACAAAGAACTCCTTCAACATCCACCCAAGGCAGTGGATATGGAGGCACAGGGTCACAAGTTTTAAGGCGTAGAAGCATATTAGATTTCCTTGATGAAGGGTGTAGAAATAATGTGGATTCAAAAGTTTACAGGCTTCTCTATGCATGTGGGATACCATTCAATGTTCTTCGCTCACCTTATTAGCACAAAATGGTTTATGCCATAAATGATAACCCTAAAGGATACAAGAGCCCTGGATATGACGAGGCAAGAACCGTTGGACTTGATCATGAAAAAGCAAAAATATCACATTCCTTCGTTGTTGCCGCCTCCATCTACACCCTCACATGGAGGGCATGTGCCTTCTGGTTCTGGTCGTCGATCTGTGCAGGAGGAGACACCTATAAGACCACCACGACCTGCTCATACATCAAACACTTCTCATGGCAAGGGCCACATGAAGTAGTAGATAATAGGTTTACAATTTACTTGCCTTTTCTAGTTTCTATTAGTTTTCATAATTGTTGAGTCTTGACTCTTTCATATCATAATGATATTTTTTGTAAACAATATATGACTGTGACAATTTAGGTTTGAAGTTTGAATTTGGCAATTATAACTCATTGGTGATGATTCTGAATTATGAATATGATGCTTCATGAAAGTCGTTCCATTTCATTTCATAATTCATTTTATAACATTTCATTTCAAGTTAGATATTATTTCTTGTAATGGTTAAAGTTTAAACTTAGCTTACAAGTACAACTTTGGTGATCAATGATGATAAATGTTATATATTGAATTTTAAATTTTGAAAGCTTGAAGTTGAAACTTTAAGATTGATGAATCATGATTCACGAGACTCAATATGTTGTATGTTACTAACTTGTGGACGTGATTGATGAAGATTATAACTTCTAGATGATTGATGTTATATGTTTCAATCAATGTTGTTAAAAACGCGAGCCGGATTAAATCGGCGCGGGGAATGAATCGGAAAAAATCGGGAAAAAAGCAAAAAAAAAAAGCGGGAAAAAATCGTTTTGTACAAAAATATTCATTTTTTCATTTTTTTTTCAATTTTTCATTATAAATCGTGCTACCCCGCCAGCCCGAGCTTTTTTCCCAAAAAAGCGCATTTTTTTCGAAAAAAACACACTTTTTTGAAAAAAGCGCGCTTTTTTCCCAAAAAAGCAGCAAAAAAATTTAACCCGCTTTTGTCTTATAAAAAGCGCGATTAAATCGGGGTAGGGAAAAAAGCGCGATTTAATCACGCTTTTAACAACACTGGTTTCAATGATCAATCTATGTTTTTTTATGTTTTTTATATCTAATTCATCATTTTACATGTTTTTGTTGACATATATGTATCAAAACATAATATATATTATATATATATATATATATATATATATATATATATATATATATATATTATATATCACTCCGAGATTCGCTACCAAATTGGGAGCTTTTGAAAATGTCGCTCCAGCACCCCGCTTTCGCTCCCGCTCCCAAGTCACATTGGTACCAGCTCATAACCTCTATCCAATCCAATCCTTCGCATACCCTGGGATCAATCTCACCATACTGATGGTGTGTTGAGATACTGATGAGTGGCCAACCTACATTCTGCTGGCGACTGGAGTATGTAATATCACCCACCTCTAAAGGCTCCTGCAAGGCTGCAGTACACTACTCCCGACTAAGAATGATACTCCATCAATAGGATACCAACTCATGATCTCCCGCCAATCTAAGTCATGGACTCTTGTGTAAGGAACAAGTCTACTATGCTAATGTTGGTCCATGCTCAACTCATGCTGCCCTATTTGGAGGGTCAGCAATATCCATCAAGAAAGTCCTGCATCTCTCCCTGTAATAGGTACAAGTAGCCGAACTGTGCTACAAGCACTGTTTATGTACTCCTTTAGAGGGCTACTGCCTGAAAATGTTACAGCTCGGCTAGTTGCCACTATACATGTTTGCACCTCATTAATGGGTAGACCCAAAGATGGATGCACTGCCATCTCCCTCGCCTGATAGGAAACTCCACGCTCTTCCAATCCACCAATCTCCTACCAAACTATCCTGTCATACTCCAGCATCTCCTAAGGACAAGTGTCAGCGAACATCATCACCTTTCCAATTGTCTGTACATTTGTCTACTCCTCATCAACAACTAACCCCAAGGGTGCTTGCTCATCCTCCATCATCACAAGTTCAATATGAACCTCCAACTAGCTCTCCCAAAAAGGCTCCTCATGCATACTATGTGCCTCATCCTCCTTGGCGGACTCACGCTCCATCATATGTTGCTCACGCTGACTCATCACTGGTAAGTTCAAACTTGTGCGAGCCAAACCAAAGAATAGAGAAGAAGAAGATGCTTGATGATTATTTCCAAATGAGGGTCACTTGCCTTGTATTTATAGCCATCCAAGGGTGTCCAATTTATTTTTAGGGTCCACCTATCCTTTTGTGCACATGTGGGTTTCCATAATAAAATTATATTTTTCCTCGACCAATTAAATTCTTCCAAGGGCTAGGAGGGGTCTTTCTTGATGAGAAAGATTGTCCGAAGGAGGGAATTTGTCCCTGAGCTGCCAAATTAACACGCTTTTGGTAAAACCAAGACTCAACATATATCCATCAATCTCAGAGGACCACAGCTGAGATGCCTCTTAAAGTCCATACAAAGCTTTCTTCAGTCTGCAAACATGAGTCTCCCTCTCATGTGCCTCCACGCCTTGAGGTTGTTCTATATACACTTCCTCCTCAATTACTCCATTCAGGAAAGTGGTTTTGACATCCATTTGATGTAATTTCCAACCTAAAATAGAAGCAATAGAAATAATAGATCTAATTGGAGTGTACCTAGCACCTAGAGCAAATGTGTCTTCATAATCCTCTTCCTCATTCTATGAGAATCCTCTAGCCACGAATCTTGCTTTGTACTTGTCAATGCATCCATTAACTGCATGCTTGATCTTGTATATCCAATTGGAAGTTACACTGCCTTCCCTTCAGGTCTTAGCACAATTTTCCATACATCATTCTTCATTATACACTGGTACTCTTCTAGCATAGCATCTTTCCAAACTTGCTGGCATATTGCTTCTTCATAGTTGGATGGCTTGGACACAATGATCTTACTCATCAATGTTGCATATCCTGAGAACTTCTTTGGTCTCTTTCTCTCTTTGAAATTTCCATGAGGAGCAGCATGTCCTTCAACTTCATGTAGTTCTTTCAAGCCATGTCGGCCTCTTTTTGGTTTCAGGCAGTGTTGTGAAAATCGTGATTTAATCGCGATTTTTTGAAAAAATCGTGATTTTTTCCCTTTGGCGATTAAATCGCGCTTTTTAAGGGAAAAATCGCGGTAAAAAAAAATTTCCCGATTTTTTGCCAAAAAAGCAGGGCGCGGGGCAGCGGGTTTTATATGAAAAAATTCGATTTTTTTTTGCCCATTTGGACAGCGCGCGGGTTAGGAAGAGCTCTGAGCTGGGAGAGAGGGTTTGGAGGGCGATTTCGCCGATTCAAAGGGTCTACGCTCACCATTTTGAGAGGAGATCGCCATTTTCACCGTAGAAACGGTATGTAGGTTGAT
>APFE030404125.1:97266-160525 GCA_000404065.3 Pinus taeda
TAGGGAAAATTCCCTTTGTCAAAGATATTGTTGATTCATCCAAAAGCATTACAAAATTTATATATAACCATACATCTGTGCTTAGCTTGATGAGAAGATTCACCAACAACAAAGAGTTGTTGCGCCCCGCCATTACACGGTTTGCCACCAGTTTCATATCTCTTCAATCCCTCTTGAATTCTATGTGGGATGTGAAGAGAATGTTTCTTTCAGAGGACTGGCTACGTTCCACAATGAGCCGCAAACCAAAAGGAGAGGCCGTATGTAGACTAGTTTCATACCAGGAAGACTTCTGGGTGGGAGTGAAGGAGGTGTGTGCCGTTACTGAACCTTTGGTAAAGGTTCTTTGGTTGGTTGATGGTGATAAGCCCGCAATGGGCTATTTGTATGAAGCCATGGACAGGGCCAAAGAAGCCATTCGGGCCTACTATGATGACAAGGGAGATGATGGGTTTCAGAAACAACTCCTTCTATGGGGAGTGATTGATGAGCGATGGAACAACACACTCCATCGTCCCATTCATGCTGCAGGGCTTTTCCTGAACCCTGGATTTTCTTATGCATGTGGATTTGATTTTGATGCTGAGGTCATGGATGGATTCTTATTGTGTGTTCAGAAAATGGTGCCATCTCCAGAACAACGTACAGAGATCTCTAAACAAATTGAGTTGTATAGGATGGCAGGTGGCACATTTGGCTATGACATGGCTGTCAATGATAGGCTGATTAAAATGCCAGGTATTTTTTTGTTTGTAACTTTGTTTCAACTTTCAAATTTCATTGTCTCCTCAAATTCCATTTTTTTCTTATGTTTATTAACTTTATTTAAAATTTTATTTGTAATTTTGTTGTAGATGCCTGGTGGCAAATGTATGGAAAAAGGGTACCCCTTTTGCAAAAGTTGGCCATTCGCATCCTCAGCCAAACATGTAGCTCCTCAGGATGTAAGCGCAACTGGAGTGTATTTGAAAAAATACACAATAAGAAGCGCAACAGGTTAACACTTAAACATTTAAAATATTGCAAATTTCGAAATAAATTTTTGAATTCATTAACATATTTTTATTATTAATTATTATTTCATGATCTTTGTACAGGTTGGAGACCCAGAGACTTAATGACATGGTGTATGTCTACTACAATCTTCGATTGTGTGTGAGGCAACTGGAGAAGACACCTGATTTGGAGGCCATCTCATTGGATGGGATTGACACCACTGCTGCATGGAGGGTCGAGGACGAGAGGCCTCTCATGGAGGCTGCTGAAGATTGGTTAGGGCAGGATGTTGTGGAGGGGGAGGAGGAGCAGGAGCAGGAGCAGGTGGAGGAGCAGGGGGAGGAGGAGGAGGAGGAGGAGGAACAGGAGGAGGAGGTGACACCGCCTGCCCGAGCTACTGCCACCAGTAGAGGACGTGGTCTACCTCCTATACCTCCTATTTCTAGTTCTTCAGCTAGTAGAGCACATCAGACTCCACTGCTCTCTCCACCAGCACAGATACCAGCATCTACATCGAGAGGGAAAGGGAAAGGGAAAGCTATTGCATTTTCTCGCAAGAGGGGCAGAGGAAATCAATAGGATTAGAGTCTAGACTTTCATTTTATTGTATATGACATTATGACATGATGAGATACTGATACATTATCATATTTTTTGTTGATATTTTGAGGCTGAGTTGGGACTCAGGAGTCAGGACTTACTATTCAGGACATGATTCAATGTTATGTGTGATTTTAGCGCTAGAAATGATATTAAACATCTTATATATTAGTTTTTTTATCATATTTATGTGTCAATGTATTTATTTTATGTTCTAGATGGTTTAGATATTGAAAAAAATTGAAAAAAAATGAATATTTTTGTTCCAAACGCTTTTTTCCCGCTTTTTTCCGCTTTTTTCCCGATTTTTTCATTTTTTTCCCCGCGCCGATTAAATCCCGCTCGCGCTTTTAACAACATTGGTTTCAGGTACAATGAACCTAGGTGGGTCCACAAGTTCACTTGATCCTTCAATCTCTTCTTGTAGATCTTGAGGATATTCCACTGGTCCTTGTTCCTTAGGTCATGAAACTACATCATTGGGTCCTCATCATCAAGGTCCAAGTGTGATCCTTTGGACTTCCAAAAGGAAGCATCATCATCAAAAGTAACATCCCTGGAACATACATTTTGTAGACCTTTGATGTTTCACGATATCCAACAAATGTTCCCTTCTTCCCAGAAGGTTCCAGCTTGGTCCTCTTCTCCTTGGGAACATGAATGTAAACAAGAGAACCAAATATCCTCAAATGTTCAACTTTTGGGATCTCCCCTGTGAAGATTTTGTTAGGAGTCTTATTTCCCAATACCTAGTGAGGATTTCTATTTTGGACATAAACAGTTATCTTGGAAGCTTCTCCCCATAAAAACATAGGTAGGTCTTGATCATGAATCATGGATTTAGCAACTTTCGTAATAGATTTGTTCTTCCACTCCACAATCCCATTTTGTCAAGGCTTGTAGGGGACTATCAACTCCTTCTGAATTCCAGCATCCCTACAAAAAGCAATAAGTTCCTTGGAGGTATACTCTCCACCATTATCAGAACCTCAAAATTTTGATTCTTCTTCCTGTAAAATTTTCCACTTGAGCCTTGATTCCTGAAACCTATCAAAGACCTCATCCTTTATCTTCGAGAAATAAATCCATGTCTTTCGAGAGAAGTCATCAACAAAAGTTACGTAGTATAGAAAACAACCCAAGGATTTTACAAGCATGCGTCCACACACATCAGAATGTATAAGATTTAAAAGTCCTTTTGGACCTACTATCATTGCTTGGCAATGGTCCTTTGACATTCTTCCCAAGTGCACATCCTTTGTAAATTCCTTCATGTTCAACTTTGTTTCCAACAAACCTGTAACAATTTCTTTCATTCTAGGCAAGGCTTTGTAATGAATGTGAACATACCTTTGGTGACATAATTCACAAAGATTAGTGCCATTATGTATCAATGCTTAAATTGATCATCCCAAGAGTCTATACAAGCCTCCTTCTCACACACCAATTACTTTAGCAGAATCTATGCTAGAGACTTTCTTCCATACTAGAACACGACCATCAACAAAAAAAACTTAATACCCTTTATCTTCCAACCATGAAGTAGAGATCAAATTATTTTTCAAACCAAACACATCTAGTATATCATTTAAGAAAATGTTACCTCATGATTCCAGCTAAAAGGATGTTGAGCCAATGCCTTTTATTGTATCTTTGCCTTCGTCACCAAGCTCCACCTTTTGTGTAGTCTTCTTTTCCACCAACTCTATGAGGCTTTCACAACTGCCTGTCATACACCTAGAAGCACCACTATCTACTAGCCAAACATCATTGTTAGCAATAGAACCCGTAAAAGCAAAATAAAAGAAAAAGTTATCATCATCATTTTTTGGCTTTTTAGTGTGTTTGGCCCTCAAAGGCATGTTGCTTGCCTCTTCATTACATGTTATTATTAATATTACTTCCTTCAAGACACTTGTTTTGATAGTGGCCATACTTGTGGCAACAAAAACATTGAATATTTGGCATATCTCGTTTTCCTTGAGAGGGAGGTCTTTTTGCTAGTGCAAGTTTTCTTCCTGCATTCCTTTGAATCTTTCCAAAGTTTCTTCTTCCTATGCCATTATTAGAGTGGGATGTAAATTCTTCAGAATCTCCTTCTTGAGGTTTCAGAATCTTCCCTTTTGAGAAGAGTCTAGATTCTTCTTGAGTGTAAGAGGTCCATAGATCCTCAAAACTTGGAAACTTTTCTCTGCCACAAATACTAGATGCAAACGAGTCCCATGAGTTAGGCAAACCATTAAGTGCTATAGTCACAAGTTCTTTATCAGAAATAATTTCATTAATTGCTTGAAGTTGATCTCTTAAATTAGATATCCTCATGAAATTTGAGGCCACGGTATCATTTCTTGTCATTTTAACATCACGAAGCTCATTCCTCAAACTCATGGCTTTACGAATGTTGGTGATGGTATATAATCCAACCAAGGCATCATACATCTATTAAGTGTCAAGATTTGAGACATGGAATCAAATAAGGTTGAAGCCTAACAAAGACCCAATCTCCTTCGAACTCTCTTTCAGTGCGATGTTGGTGGGCTTGTTGTTTCATTCTATTACGTGCCATTGTTAGATTTTCTTTTAACAAGTTGATAATTCTTTGGTTTTTTTAAGTGGTCTTTTACTGCTTGTACCTTAGAATCAAGTAGTGCAAAATCCTTCCACCTGGGTGGTTCATATCCATATAAAGCTTGAAAGGCGTCATCTTAGCTGAAGTATGATAGTTGGTATTATACCACCATTCTACCAGGTGTAGCCACTAGGTCCATCTGTTTTGTTTGTTGTTGACGAAACAACAAAGGTATGTTTCCAAGCATTTATTTATGACTTCCGTTTGACCATCTGTCTGGTGTTGATAGGCCAAACTCATGTTGAGAGATATTCCTGCTTGGTGGCATAAATCCTTCCAAAAATTGCCTTTAAATTTCTCTATAATTAACAATGACCTTGGGAAACCCATGTAGTTTGTAAATATTATTATAAAATACATCCGCAATTTTTTTGATTATTTGGAATGGTCCATAATATTTAGGCCTCCCACCATTGTGCTGCAAAAAACATAGGAGTGTAATGAGTTAGCTCAACAAAATTACAAATTATATCCAACTTTCAAATTATAAACGATTTAACAAAATTTAAAAAAAAAAAAAACTATTAAGAATTTGAAAATTGAAATTTTTGTTTACTTGGCCCATCTGCTTCTCTTGCAATCTTTGCTAGGTTCTTCCTAAAGGTACCCGAGGCATTGCTGAAGGTTGTGACCTGTCGGTATATCTCCAGCTGATCAGACTCCAATGGGATCATGCGATCAATGCAATCAAGTAGTCCATGTATGACCTCCCCCCTCAAAGCTCCTGACTCCTTAGCTTTATAATGATACCGTGGGTTCAAAAATTACCCAGTTGCATGTATAGGGCAATGGAGTTGATTGTTCCATCTTTCATCAATGATTGCCCAAATGAGCCCATACCTACCTACTCTATCCCTGTATGCCCTCTTTATTTGCTCCTTTGCTTGATCCATAGCCTCATAAATGAAGCCCACAGCCAATCTTTCCCCATCCACCAACCGCAACACCTTAACCAGTGGCTCAACAAGCTTCACAATCTCTGATGCTTTCTCCAAAAAGTTTCTTCATTAACTTTCTTTTTCAATTCTTTGCCTTCCATTTTGTGAGACCAATTGCTTTGATTCCATTCATCACTGGAAAACATCTTTTGCAAGTTTTTATTTTGGGAAAGCATAGATTGCAATGTCAAAAAATGAGTAGCGAATCTAGTGATGGCAGGCCTAATAATATCCCTGCCCCAATGTGTTTCCTCATGAGGCTCAAAATCCATGAATGAATGTAGATAAATTTTGTTATGCTTTTGGCATGATCTACAGTGTTTTTGACCCAATCTAATTTTCTAATATCCTCAAGCATGAGGTCTATGCAATGTGTAGCACATGGGGTCCAAAAGATGGTCTTGTGTTTTTCCTCTAACAGTTTACCAGCAACAACATAGTTAGAGGCATTATCTGTGATGACTTCAACAATATTAGCCACCCCCACCTCCTCAACAATCCGATCCAATAGCTAAAACAAAAATTGCCCATCTTTTACCTTATCAAATGCATCACCTGATTTTAGAAACATGGTTCCCCGTGGGCAGAAGATAAGAAAGTTTATGATGGTATGGTTTCTTTGATTAGTCCATCCATTTGACATGATGGTACATCCTGTTCTTGACCATGAGTCCTTGAAATCTTTCAAATACTCATTAATGGAGGCAATTTCTTTCTACAAACAATACCCCCTTAGCTCATGCATAGTAGGGCCTTTGAAGCCTTTTCCAGCAGCATGTATGGCATCAAACATAATTTCATAATATGGTGAACAGGAAGCATTGAAGGGGATATCAGCATCATACCACCATCTAGCTATGTAATGACAAGCAGTCTCCCTCAATTCTTTCTTCCAATGGTCATCTAAAGTGGGTTGCATTTGACTTTACTAGCTTGAGGACCATGTGCATCTGATGAAGAGGAGGGAGTGAAATAACTTTTGATAGTCATATCACCCTTTTTCATTCTACCCTTTCCCTTATCTTGAACAGAACCAAAATGAGGGAGGAACATATCAGAAAGGGTTGGATGCATCAGTATGAGGGATAGAGGAAGAACCCTCAAAATCATAATGGGGGTTAGTAGCCATCATTTTTTGCATCTCCCTCTTCCTCCCAATTTCAACCTCTAAATCTTTTTGCCTAGCCTTATCTTCTTTAAACTTCTCAACGCTGGCTAACAATTCCTTCCTAATCTCCCCAATTTCTGGTGAGGTACATGGAGTAATTTGGCCTTTAATCCCCGCCAAGTGTTGTTTCAGCCTATTAATGCCCCCGGGACCTTCCTTAATTTTCCTTTGGCAAAATTTGCAATGAATTTGACTATCAACCATTTCAACATATGCCCAAGCAGCATCTTTCACTCTAGGTGCCATTTTTTGACTAGGAAATGAAAGCAAACAATCTGAAAATGAATTAATAAACAAAAACACAACAAACAAAAACAACCAAAAAAAAAAAATTTGATTCAATGTTCATTTCTTTCACAAAAAACACTCTTTAGGATTTCTAGATATGCACCTAAAATTTAATAAGCAAAAACAGATTTGTACAAGGGAAAAAAATACCTCTAGGCACAAACTGCCTGCTCAAGCTTGCTCCAAGAAATCAACTCCTCAATGCTCCTCCAAATGGCTGCCCAAGAAACTCCTCACTCCAGCTACAATGCTTGCCCAAGACTCCTCACCGCTGCTCCAAAAACAAACTCAACAACTGCTCACAAACTCTCACTGAACTTCTCACTCAAATGCATGAGATGGTTGTGAGAGAATGAAAGCATTTGAGTTGGTTAAATAGGGTTTGGGAGAGGGGAATGGACCCCAAATAGCACTTAACCAATTTTTCAAACGACTTGAGTCCCCAACACTAAGCAAAATCTTAAAAAAAAATTAAAAATATATAAAAAAAACGCACTTTAAGGGGTTTACTGGACGCAATGACTGACCCAGCCGAGTAGTTACGAATCCAGCCGAGTCGGCCGAGCTATCACTGACTCGGCCGAGTTATGCTATAACTCGGCCGAGTCAGTCATAACTCGGCCGACTGAGTTGTTTTTCCTGTCGGGTTGAATTTTTTTTCCGGCTCGGACCAACTCGGCCGAGTCGGTTCCGAGCCAGCCGGATCTTAAAACAATGGATTAGAAAGGTCTTCTACCAAAGAGACAATCTTCTTCTTTAGGTCTTGAGAACTTCTTATCCCTTGATCAACAATTATTTCTAGTGTCCTTTCAGTGGCCTTCCTTGCTCACCTTAGCATTGATACCATGTTAGAAAATGTAAAGTGGCAACGTATTAAACCTATTTTCTTTAACCTTGATACTTGCTTGTGAATCTTACTTATCTTCTTTATGTTCTTTAGTTAATCTTTTCATCAAACAATATCAAGAAACAACAACAACAAAAGAGGACACAGATATAGGTTCTCAGCCAAGGCAAAACCCCTCCAAGGGAAAATCCAGAAACTCTTCCCTTCTTAGAATCTACTTCAAATGAGATACAAAGGCCCAATCCCTAGACCATGTCCTTCTCCTAGTACCAAGTCAACCTTCGTCAAGTCCTCCTTGAATCTGCACCAAACTACTACACACTGCAACTTCATTTTGCCAGCTATAGCAATACTACTCGACCTGCAACTTCCGCCCAGCAGCTCCTAAAGAAACCCTAATTTGACCTCCTTTCGGGACCTTCTAAGAGCAAGACAACGCTTCCTAAGGTCAGCAAGGTCTAGATAGAGTTTCCTTCCTTCTAGCTACTAGTTTTTGCACTTCGTCCTACTACAACTCAGTCCTCCAATTTCAACCTCTTCTTGCAACCTAGAAATCCTAGATTTTCACAAGTGTGAGAGAGAGTCCAAAAAAAGAGAAATTTCATCCTTCTTCTTGACCTTTGCTCTCCTTTTCCAACGTCCCAGCAATAGGTCAAACCCTTCCTTAAGATATCGAACTTGTTGTGTGAGTGTCTCTCCAAATGAAGTCGAACTTCTCTTTATATAGCCTTCTTAAGGAGTCAAATTCCCTCCTTTAGGAAAACTTGAGGATCCCTAGGCCGACATGTACTCTTGGAGATTCCAGGAATTTCTAGACTTAAAAATAATTCTTTTACAATTACAAATTGCCTGGAAGGGTCTTATAAGCATGATGTTCACTCCTTTGACTCATGACGATAAATCCTATGGCCTAACAAACCCTAGAAGCACAAAGAACGTGATTTTACCTAAAAAACCATCAACAATGAGCATGAAACCCATGCTTTAATAATAATAATTTTCCTTTTCTTTTCTTGTTTGTTTCATAGGATACATATTAAAATGAGTACCAACAATTATGAAGACTAAAACTAGTTACATTTCTGAACATCCTAACCATAATTCTTCCAACCGCTGCCTTATTCGAAAGAAGATGGTTGTTTTGACCTTCGAATTGGTTTTACTTTGCTTATTTTAGCACTTGGGGGCTTGCTTCTTCATTTCTTCTCTCAATGTCTTGCTTAGAGATGCTTCTTTTCCTTGCTTGGAGGGCTCAGACTCCCTTTGTTCCTTGGAATGTGTCATGTCCCTTCTCAAACACATTTGTAACAGGGTGCTACTACACAATTTTGAACAATTTTGGCTAAGGAAGAGAACCCATAATTTTCGACTTAGTGACCTAAGTGGCAATTGGACTTTATTTGGTTGCTAGTGGAATGTGGGGACCACCCACATGGGAGTTCGAACTAGCCCATTCAAATAGCTTGGAGGGAAAGTCGAATAGGTGGATGGAGAGGCCCACATAAGGCTAGAAAGGCCCAAGGAGTTATAAGGAAGGAACAGCGCTCATTTTGGATTCATTCTTACACCTTGCAATCAAAATTACTTGACTGTTCGCTCTGCTGTTTAGCTGAGTTAACTGGCTATTTAGCCATGAATCTCTCAAGCGGGATATTCAACCTCTACTTTGGGGGACCATCCGTGCTCGCCCTAGAGAGGCAGATCCCTAAGTATTTTTGGAGTTAATCCAATGTGTTACGGCACTACCATTCAGCGAAACCAGGGAGTGCGTATTTCTGGCTAGCTAGAGAATATGTAAGGGGAATTTGGAGCTATCAGTGATCAAGCATTTGCTGGAAGCGTTAGAGGATTGGGAGAGCAGCAAAGGGCCAGCCTTTCTTGCAAGTTTGGAGCTAGCATCCCAGCAGTCCGATTTACAGTTACCTGGGCCTGTGCAGAGAGCCATCACTAGGCTCACGTGGGAGTTGGAGTAAGGAATTATAGAGCTGGAGCTAGCCGGGAGAAGTAGGAGATCACTTGGGGGGCCATTTGAGGAGGATTGTTGGAGTTGGGAGAGCATAGGTTGACAGGATCAGTCATAGCAATAGAAGTCGAAATTGGAGGAGGGCCAAACTGTGAAGTGTCAATTTTTGAAGGTTGGAACGAAGGAAAATCCTTTCTGGGTTTTTCTGGGTTTTGGGCAAAGATCACACTCCTAAATTTATAGAATTTTCTGGGCAGATCTAAGAGGTCAAACAGGGTTCCAACTCAGCCAACAGCTAGAGGAGCTAAGGGGAATTTGGGCCAAAATTCCAAGGTCAACATTTGGCCAATTCTTTCGTGGGTTTTTCTGGGTTTAGGCCAAGGAGAAAGGAGCTGAAATCTCATAATTTTCTGAGCACGGGAAGTAGTGATTCCAGCCCTTCGAAGTCAGCAGACAAAGCAGTTTTCTGGGACAGCGCAGTTCAATTTGGTGCAACAGTCGTAGCAACCTTCAGTTCAGCATTTTCCCACCTAGGTTTTGTCATGCTTGTCCATTGAGACAAGCCCAGGTGCACCAGTCTATTTTACTATTGGATTTGCTTCTGAAGAAGTAATAAAATGGCTCAGCAGATCTCTATTTCTAGTGTTTCCATGGATGCTTAATGTATATTTCGTTTTTCTGATTGTTGGATTGTTTGCATGCTTTGTATATCACTTACATTCCTATTTAGGAACATTACAGTGGTATCAGAGCCATAATCTTAGCTCAGCCTGTGGGAAAGATTAGAATCAAACAACATGGTGGTCACCTAGAATGAGGTGGTGAGGATATAAGAAATGATGATTGATGTGGGGAAGAAGTTGATTCATACCTTAGTTGGGAATCCAGACATGATTGCAACCGATGTGGAGTTATTAGGAAAACTAGAGGGCATACCAATCATTGGGTCATGGCATTCAGGTGTCCCTCTCTTTTTAGGAATTCTGTGAACTAAGGGGTATGCACAAACCAATGGAGATTCAATGAGATTTTGTAGGGATGATGAGAAGTACTAAGAAAAAAGATGAAAGAGTAGTTGAAGGGGCCATGGTTGGCAAAGAGATAGTTGAGCATACACCCATTGATGAGGCGTCCTCCATTGATGAGGTATTCGAGGTTGTGACCGAGTTCTCAAGTGATAACAATGCACCACAAGTTGATGAGGTGTCGGAAGATAGCTTCACTGTTATTGAGGAGTCGATAGGTACAGAGGCCTCGAGATCTATGACGGAGTTTCCAGACGACAATCACCTACAGCTGACTGGTGAGCATATCATGCATATTGGGTTGTCTATGGAGGAGAAATCGAAGGCTCATGTCAAGCTCGTGATGGAGGAGGATGTGCAGCCATCCATTGGGCTAGCCATTGATGAGGGGCAACATAGAGGTCACGTGTTGAGTTTGCAACACAGTTCACTTCAGACGCTCACTAGCGGGGTATATAGCGTTATCAACCCACCCTTATGCGTTGAGTTGAGGGAGGCCAAGTTGTCTAGACGTACCCGAGGGGGTGGACAGGTTAGCAAGACTGAGTTGAGCATGATACCACATCAACTTGGACGGCTTGTTCCTTCCACAGAGGATTACACATTCGATCTCTCCTTTGGGATTGGATGGCGATCTCTCCTTTGGGATTGGATGGCGAGAGGTACTAAGTTTGTACTCAATGGAGCAAACTAGGCGGTTGCTTACATCGATGGCCACATGCCAGTAGAGGCCATGGATTACTAGATGGACTCGAGGGCACGACTATTTTTGGGATCAAGGTGGGATTTTCCATCACATCATAGAGTTGGTACGTGATGGTAGTAGCTACGACATGGGTTTGACACTTGAGCGCACCCACATTTTCAGATCTCCATCAGAAACCTAGTCAGCACTAGTGACAGGATGGTTTGACAGACGAGCAAACAGATTTCATGAGTTGTCTTGGCATATTGACGATGCGTGGAGTCATAGGGTGACTAGCTTACTCTGGCAAGAGCTGGTGGGAGGAGGTGTCATAGACAGGCTATCAGACAGGGCATTATATGGAGAGAGTGCTCTCTTACTAGCATATGGGACATAGGGACTATTGAGGATAGGGGCATTAGTGTCTTTTCTGTTAGCATGTGGGGAGTCGGGGTGCTTAGGGCTTTCAAAGCAGATGGGGGGATGTAGCCCAAATCATGGAGGGTGTACTAGCAAAGAGCTCGATATTTTGGCCCATGAAAGATACTATATGTTACAAGGTCATATGACAGTGGGCAATGGTACACAAGACTACACAGAGTTATGTCATAGCGTCCAGTGTTATGTAGAAGGATGCAGTTTGATGCATACAAACCCAACGTTAAGCCATAGCATCCAGTGGTGTGTGGGGCTATGGAGCAGGGAGCAAGGGCCTACAGAGGAGCATGGAGATGCAGGGTGGTATGTCATAGTATGTTGGATTGCGCTGTGGAGTGGGAGTGCCTCACATCACATTGAGTACATGCGGGGAGTAACAGGGACAGTGGCACATGTAGGACACAGGGGAGTACAAGATGCCATAACCGTAGTTGAGGGTATCCAGCAGTGTACAATGGTAGGCCCTGGTGTACAGTGGCATGTTCAGGAGTACTGGGATGATCAGTGGCATGCAAGGGTGTATAGTACTGCACAACAAGGTCATGGAGTGTTGTCTCCAAGGAGACCCTTAGATGGAAACACCAGGCATACCTTTAAGTGTAATTCACCTAGGATTGACAAGGACACAAATGAGTGATACTTGATGGTATCTGTGAGGACTCACACGCTTGACCCTCTTCTACATCCCTCCCAAGGGCAGTCGATTTTGGTGTTGACTTTCTGCACTTTGGGCATGAGAAGCAGGGGACGAGGAGCTCACCCGAGATATTTGGGTGACACTCAATGCACTAAGGGGGAGACTTCTCAGTAGTGTCATTGAATTGGTGCATCAGTTGACAGCCACAGGTTGGGGAATGAGGTGAGCATCTGTAGGGATGGCATATCATTCATCACTAAGCCTACGTCTAAGGAGCTAGTCCCGAGGGAGACGTGTCACTCTTTTCTCAGGGCATGTCAGAACCAAGCATGAGCAGAGGATAGCAGGTACGACTGAGGTAGTTTCCCAGTATGTGTTCGTGCTCCATACCTTATATTGGCACATTATTGAAAGGGCAGATGGCAAACCCAAGGGAGATGGTTTGCAGGGACAGGAGGGATCCACAGACCCTAAGTTGATTACGAGTATCGAATACCCATCTTTTGGTTGCATTTAGGGGGTAGCTCTTTGGCACACGTGGCTTGCAGTGATCATTGGTACTGCACAATGGCAGGCACAGGGTAGATTAGCATGCATCAGATTAGCCCACGATATATGGAGCCTATATAGTGATCACATGTAGGGACTAGAGACGAGGACCAAAGGGATTCCATCGGTTGACGGGGTTATGCCGCAACAAGTCTGGCTATGGGATGCATGGATTCAATTGATCGATAGATCACTCGTGATGAGCGGAGTCGTGGCAGAGAGTGATATAGTTCGCTCTTGGGATGACACATGGGGGTTCAAAGAGGGTTTCATCATATGGGGACGCAAACATTCTTTGTTGCTACACAGGTTCGGAGTTAGATTTGGATGGGTGGGCCTGGGTGCCATGGAGATGCCCAAGCAGGATGTGTCTCGCCTCTTTTAGTATTCCACCATCGAGTTCCAGGAGAGGAGGATATTGACTGTGCACGATGGGGAGTATGACATAGTTAGAGTAGCGCAACATCAACATGGTGGCACCACTCTAGGACTAGCAGGGAACTGGGGCATCACAGCTCTTCACAACTCAATAACCTTTAGGGATGCACCGACTACTACAGGGAGAGATCATACAGATCTTCCATTGGGCTTTAGCGAGTCACTGATGGAGCAGGGGACTTCTGGTACTTTCACTGGGCAGGATAGTGAGTGTAGCAAGGGGAGCTTCATGTTGGATAGTATTGCTTGGGATCCTAGTATTGAAGGATTCTTCCATATCATGACAGTGTAGAGGTTAGGCATGATCTAGTGGCACATCTGAGATCCTAGCACATTTTTCAGTGACAGTGGGGAGCAACAGTTAGAGAGGTTGTTTGCTCAGGCATTGCCTAAGGACAAGCGATTTTTGGTGCATTGGAAGAGCTTGCCAGATGAGGATGTCACATGGGAGGGTGAGCACATTTTGGAGCACCCAGTTGTGAGGTTGCTTGAGGACAAGCAACATTTGGGAGGGGAGGATTGTCATGTCCCTTCTCAAACACATTTGTAATAGGGTGCTGCTACACAATTTTGCACAATTTTGGCTAAAGAAGAGAACCCATAATTTTTTACTTAGGGACTTAGGTGGCAATTCGACTTTATTTGGTTGCTAATGGAATGTGGGGACCACCCACATGGGAGTTCGAATTGGCCCATTCGAATAGCTTGGAGGGAAAATCGAACAGGTGGATGGAGGGGCCAAAGTGAGTCTAGGGAGGCCCAAGGAGTTATAAGGAGGGAGCAACTCTCATTTTGGATTCATTCTTATACCTTGCAATCAAAATTACTTGATTGTTCGCTCTGTTGTCTAGCTGAGTTAACCGGCTGTTTAGTCACGAATCTCTCAAGCGGGAGAATCAACCTCTACTTCGGGAGACCATCTATGCCCGCCCTAGAGAGGCAGTTCCCTAAGTATTTCAGGAGTTCCGTGAGTGTGCTATAGCACTACCATTTAGCCACAACAAGGAGTACGTATTTCTAGCTAGCTGGAGAATAAGCAAGGGGAATTTGGAAATATTAATGATCAAGAATTTGCCGAGAGAGTTAGAGGATTGGGAGAGCAACAAAGGGCCAACCTTTCTTGTGAGTCTGGAGCCAGCGTCCCAGCAGTCCAATTTATATTCACCTGGCCCTGTGCAGAGATCCATCACTAGGCTCATGTGGGAGTTGGAGGAAGGAATTGTAGAGCTGAAGCTGGTCAGGAGAAGTAGGAGATCACTTGGAGGGCCATTTGAGGAGGATTGCTGGAGTTGGGAAAGCAGAGATTGACAGGATAAGTCATAGCAACAGAATTCAAAATTGGAGGAGGGCCAAACTATGAAGGGTCAATTTTTCAAGGTTAAAACCAAAGGGAAACCCTTTCTGGGTTTTTCTAGGTTTTGGCAAGGATCACGCTCCTAAATTTATAGAATTTTCTAAGCAGATCTAAGGGGTCAAACAGGGGTCCCAACTCGACCAGCAGCTAGAGGAGCTAAGGGGAATTTGGGCCAAAATTCCAAGGTCAACATTTGGCCAATTCCTTCGTGGATTTTTTTGGGATTAGGCCAAGGAGCAAAGAGATGAAATCTCATAATTTACTGAGCACGAGAAGCAGTGATTCCATCCCTTCGAAATCAACAAACAGAGCAGTTTTCTGGGGCAGCACAGTTCAGTTTGGTGCAGCAGTTGTATCAGCCTTCAGTGTTGGGTTGTGTTATATTCTTTCCACGACTAGCCCTAGTGGATGAACCTACCTATGGTTTTGTACATGGTTTTCACAAATGGTTTTGGGCATGATGGTTTTTGGTCCATGGTATTTTGTAGATCTGATCAAAGGAACTATGGTTATGTTCTAATCCAAGGTAAATGGATTGGGGTTTATGGATGCTTCGGCATGTATATATATCTATTGTAACAATGAAAAGAACATAATGAAAAATCAATCTGGTAGTCTCGGTTTTGGGATCCAGGGGAAAATTTGTGTATATTTGTTTTGTGTTATGCTATCACCTTTGTTTATTTCATGTTTTTTAAGAATTTGTATGCAAGTAATTTTTGTACGGGGTTAAAACCTACATTTGGTATCAGAGTTGTTTTGGCTTCAAGGGGACGCCTTTGTTGCTGAGGGGTTTTGCTCCGGCTTGTGGTAGACCCTGTTCAGTGGGAGATCTCCGGGATCGATTCTGGTGGTGAAAGAAGATGGCGAGCAATGGAAAGATAAAGATCAAGAAATTTAATGGTCAAAGTTTTGAGTTGTGGAAACTCAAAATGGAGGGTTTGTTGGTGGGTAAAGATCAGTGGATCACAATGGAACCAAGTACTAAATCAATGGGAGTATTCGATGAAGAATGGAAAAAGTTGGATCGGAAGGCAAAGAGCATAATACAATTGTGTGTCTCGGATTCAGTATTGTTGAATGTATCAAGGGAAGCTACGGCGAAGGCTTTGTGGGACAAGTTAGGGACTTTGTACCAATCTAAGTCTCTGGTGAATAAACTGTTCGTAGGAAAAAAGTGGTATAGCCTGAGGATGAAAGATGGAGACTTAGTGACAGAGCATCTAAACGCATTTAATATTGTGGTAAACTAGTTATTGTCTGTTGATATTAAAATTCCAAATGAAGATAAGTGCATTAGTTTACTATGTTCTCTACTAGATTCATGGGATAGTCTAGTTATTGCAATAGGTAGCAACGCAATTGCCTTGCAATTTGATGAAATAGTCTCATCCTCGCTAATGGAGGAGATGAGACGAAAAAATGGAAAGCCAGAATGGTGATGCCTTGTCTGTATGAGGACGGTCCCAGAACAGAAACAGAAATAAGTCCTCGAGTGGGAGATCTAAATCTCCAGGAAAATTTATAAAAGTGTGTTGGAAATGCGGAAAGGAAGGGCTCTACAAAAGGGATTGTAAATCTAAAGCTCCCGACAAAGAAAAGGGATCTAATGATGCTACTTCTGCAGAGGCAAAAACCACCTCAAATGAAAGTGGGGATGTGTACTTGGCTTCTTCTTAAAGTACACATGTAGATCATGAAGCATGTTTGATTAACTCAGGTGCATCCTTTCACTTCACTCCCCATAGAGAGTGGTTTTGCGAGTATGAGAAATACGATGGTGGTGATGTTTTCTTAGGGGATGACAGGAAGGCTAGAATCGTTGGTTGCGGAAAAGTAAAGTTGACGTTACAAGGTGGAAGGATTAAAACACTTCTAGGTGTTCTGCATATTCATGCATTGGCCAGAAATCTGATTTCTCTAAACAAGTTAGATGATGTAGGTGTAAAAAAAGTGTTCGAGAAAGATACCTACAAGATGGTTCGGGAAGCACTGGTATTGATGCAGGGAGTTCGGATTGGAAATTTGTACAAGCTGCAATGTAGCACTGTTATTGATGGGTACAACAATTCTGTGGTTCATGAAAGTGGAGCAAAAAATCTAGTGGCCTCTGGAGAAAAGACCATGCTATGGCATCATACTTCATATTGGAGAGAAGGGCCTTCGAATACTTCATGCCATCATGGTAAAACTACGGTAGAAGGTATGACTAATAGCTCTTTGGATTTTGATTTCTATGAAAATTGTATCTATCGAAAGCAGAATTGGGTGAGTTTCACCTCTAGTGGTAAGAGAGTGAAACAAATATTAGGGCTTCTGCACAGTGATGTGTTTGGACCTGTGAAGGTTCCATCACTGGGTAAGTCTATGTACTATGTATCATTTATAGATGACTTCTCAAGGAATACGTGGATATATTTCCTCAAGAAGAAATCTAAAGTCCTTGACAGGTTTAAAGAATTTAAGGCTTTGGTGGAAAACCAAACAGAAAAGAAGATAAAGGTGCAGAACAACACATAACGATGGAGAGTTTTGCAAAAAGGAATTTAAAGAGTTCTGTACGAAGTGTGGTATTGCATGACAGAAGACTACTCCATACACACCTCAGCAAAATGGAGTCGCAGAAAGAATGAAAAAGACACTAATGGAAAGGGAAAGAATCATGCTCAATGGTGTCGGGTTAGGACAGAAATTTTGGGCAGAAGCAATGGAGACTGCATGTTACCTGGTCAACAAATCACCTTCATCAGCGTTGGAGGATAAGACTCTACAAGAGATATGGATTGGTTAGAAACCTTCTCTTTCACTTATAAGGGTATTTGGATGTGATTAATATGTACATGTTCCAAAGGAGAAAAGAACAAAGTTGGATAGTAAATCTGAAAAGTGCATCTTTATTGGGTATAAGGATGGTTTAAAGGGTTATAAGCTTTGGAACCCAGTAACAAGGAAGATTGTGTACAGCCGAGATGTGGTGTTCAGAGAGGTGAAAGATGTTATTAAACAGTCCAACCAAAGGAACCTGAGAAAATAGAGTTTGAGCTTAAGGAGGAAGAATCGGACTCTACAGCAGAAGAAGAACAGAAAATGAAAAGCCACAAACTCCAGTTGTGAGAAGATCAGATCAAGAAAGAAAGCAACCAAAAAGGTATAGTCCATTTGATTTCTGTTCAAATTTTTCTTTATCTATTACTGATGATGATCCCAGAACTGTAAAGGAAGCAGTAGATTCAGAGGATGGCAAAGTCTGGAAAAAAGCCATGGTTGATGAAATGGCATCTTTGCACAAAAATGAGGCTTGGGATCTGGTGCTGTCATCGACTGGAAAAAAACCCATTAGCAGCAAATGGGTGTTCAAGAAGAAGACGAATGCTAAAGGAAAGGTGGAGAAATACAAAGCTCGGTTGGTAGCAAAAGGTTATTCCCAGATGCCGGGAATTGATTTTGGTGATTTTTTTTCTCCTGTTGCCAAGGTAGCTTCCATTAAATTACTTTTATCTGTTGTTGCTGCTTTTGATTTTGAGGTAGAACAGATGGATGTGAAGACAACATTTCTTCATAGGGATCTGGAATAAGAGATCCACATGAAGCAACTTAAAGGCTTTGCAGTGAAGGGTAAGAAAGCACTGGTATGCAAGTTAAAAAAGTCTCAATATGGGTTAAAACAGTCACCAAAGATGTGGTATCAAAAATTTGATAGATTTATACGGGGACTTGGCTTCACCAGAAGCAAAGCAAATCACTGTGTATTTTAAATTAATTGGAAACCGTGTTATTTATCTAGTCTTGTATGTGGATGATATGTTGTTGGTTGGAAAATAACAAAGAAATTATCCAGGATTTGAAGACACAATTGTCCTCCAAATTCGACATGAAAGATCTTGGTGCTGCAAACTATACTTTGGACATGGAAATTAAAAGAGATTGGGCAAAGAGGAAGCTCTGGTTAAACTAGAGGAAGTTGTCGAGAAAATACTATAGAGGTTTAATATGCAAGATAGTAAACCGGTGAAGGTTCCTATTCTTGTAGGAGTAAAGTTATCTGTTGAACAGTGTCCCAAGACACAACAAGAGGAAGAAGACATGTCCCGTGTTCCATATGCAAGTGCAGTAGGTAGCCTGACGTATGCGATGGTTGTACTAGACCAGACATTGCACATGCAGTGGGAGTATTGAGCAGGTTTATGTCAAAACTTGCTCAATACACGAAGTCCAACCAAAGGAACCTGAGAAGATAGAGTTTGAGCTTAAGGAGGAAGAATTAGACTCTACAGCAGAAGAGAAACAGAAAATGAAGAGCCACAAACTCCAGTTGTGAGAACATCAGTTCGAGAAAGAAGGCAAATAGAAAGGTATAGTCCATCTTATTTATGTTCAAATTTTTCTTTATCTATTACTGAAGATGATCCCAAAACTGTGAAGGAAGCAGAAGATTCAGAGGATGGCAAACTCTGGAAAGAGGCCATGGTTGATGAAATGGCATCTTTGCACAAAAATGAGGCTTGGGATCTAGTAGAGTTGCCGGCTGGAAGGAAACCCATAGGCACCAAATGGGTGTTCAAGAAGAAGACAGACGCAGAAAGAAAGGTGGAGAAATACAAAGTTCGGTTGGTAGCATAAAGTTATTCCCAAGTGCCGAAAATTGATTTTGGTGATTTTTTTCTCCTATTGCCAAGGAAGCTTCTATTAGATTACTTTTATCTGTTGTTGTTGCTTTTGATTTTGAGGTAGAACAGATGGATGTGAAGACAACATTTCTTCACGAGGATCTGGAATAAGAGATCCACATGAAGCAATCTGAAAGCTTTGCAGTGTAGGGTAAGAAAGAACTAGTATGCAAGTTAAAAAAGTCTCAGTATGGGTTAAAACAGTTACCAAGGATGTGGTATCAGAAATTTGATACATTTATAAAAGGACTTGGCTTCACCAGAAGCAAAGCAAATCCCTGTGTGTATTTTAAATTAATTGGAAACCGTGTTATTTATCTAGTCTTGTATGTGGATGATATGTTGTTGGTTGGAAATGACAGAAATTATCCAGGATTTGAAAACCCAATTGTCCTCCAAATTCGACATGAAATATCTTAGTGTTGCAAACTATATTTTGGGCATGGAAATTAAAAGAGATCGGGCAAAGAGGAAGCTCTGGTTAAACTAGAGGAAGTATGTCGAGAAAATACTGCAAAGTTTTAATATGCAAGATAGTAAACCGACGAAGGTTCCTATTCCTGTAGGAGTAAAGTTATCTATTGAACAGTGTCCCAAGACACAAGAAGAGGAAGAGGACATGTCCCGTGTTCCATATGCAAATGCAGTCGGTAGCCAGATGTATATGATGGTCTGTACTAGACCAGACATTGCACATGCAGTGGGAGTATTGAGCAGGTTTATGTCAAAACCAAGGAAGGAGCATTGGACAGCAGTGAAGCGAGTTTTCAAGTATTTGCGTGGCACTAGTGATTATGGTTTGTGCTAAGGAAGACCAGGATTGGACAGAGTTTTGGATACTTGTGGCTTTGTTGATGCAGATTGGGTTAGAGATCTGGATCAAAGAAGATCTACAAGTGGGTAAGTGTTTAACCTATTTGGAAGTGCAGTCAGTTGGATGAGTAAGAAACACTTTGTAGTGGCACTATCAACTACAGAAGCAAAATACATGGCAACCACTCATGCAAGCAAGGAAGCAGTTTGGTTGCAGAGATTGTGTTCAAGTATGGCGTTAGTACAGGGAGCTACAAGAATAGACTATGACAACCAAAGTGCAATTTTCTTGGCAAAGAACCCTGCTTACCATTCAAAGACAAAGCACATTGATGTTCAGTATCATTTTGTGAGGGATATGATAGAAAGCAAAAAGGTGTTGCTAGTAAAGGTGGACACTTTGAAGAATACTGCAGATGCATTGACAAAATTTCTGAGCTCTGAGAAGTTCTCTTGGTGTAGAGAAACAATGGGCATTGCATGGCTGGATAAATAACTAAGCTCTCTTGTGGCCCCCTATGGAAAGAAAAGAACAACTGGGAGAATGTTGGGTTGTTTTATATTCTTTCTCAAAGTTGTACAGTCATGGTGGTTTCAATTTGTTGCAAGGATGGTTCCTCAAAGAACGGTTCGACAAGCATTCAAGGGGTTGTTGATTCTTATAAGCAAGGGGAGAGTGTAGGATATACAAAACGTGCTCCTGAAGTTGAGTGGTATCTATGCCCCACTGATCTTATTACAATGAAATTTCTCAATAAATATGTTACACACGAATATTTTAAGAATATAAATGAGCAGAATGGTTTGATTGGATGTGTTGTGTGGCCAAGAAATAATGTCACCTCTAATATTATGCATAAGATGTCAGAACAACAATATATAAATGGAAAAAAACTTTCACTATATGGTCATTTGCTAGATTCTCCAAAGCGCCCTGGTGCCTTAGATTCAGTTCCATATGGAACTGACAACCCAAATTATGTGATTAATTCTAGCCTTGAAAACCATTATGTTCAAAGTAGATCATCGACTATGAAATTTGCACTAACTACTACATTACTTGAAAATATTACATCTGAAGATAAAGATGCTTCAGAAATTGATATTCCACCTAGATTTGGTTCCTGGCCACCTTGTGATCAACAAATAAATGTACCCAAGATTATTGAATCGTCCGATTTTAACGACGATAATTTGATTGATGATGTGCCTGTGAAAATTCCTACACTCAAAGGAACCCCTACTGCAGCAAATTTGAATCTACTTCACCTACTTGATTTTAAATTACATTCATCAAGTTATTCTTCCGAATATTGAAGCAAATTACTTTTGTAGCCTACACTAATTAAATATTTGATCTCATGAAACAGAAAACAGAGCAAAGAACAAGATACACAGGACACACTTATTTTTGGACACAATAGTCCCCGGAAAAAGCCAATGAGGGAAAACCTGTGCAGCAGCTCTGAGGGTTTTATTATTCTGCAGGAGAAATATCTGAATACAAATCTAGGATGCTCATCTAGCAATCCTTTACAAAGAAAATACTAGCGGAGAATCTTAGTGAGTTTTACCTCACTTCACCCAACAGAATTCCGGTTGATCCAGCACAAGACTATCTAACCCCGACCATTTTTGCATCACCTATTCTACCCTCTGTGTCAGCTTTCCCAATTGTTCCGTCAATTCTCGACAGTTCTGGCTATTCCCACTTGTTCCCAGCAGTTCCCACTTCTGCCCTCTGCGTCAACTTTACTAGTTGTTCTTGACAATTCTGGCTTTTGCCCTCTGCGTCAGCTTTCCTAGCTGTTCCAGCTATTCCTGGCAGTTCCGGCTTTTGCCCTCTACCTCAACTTTCCGCCTATTGCACTGCCTCTCTATTGGCTCTCTCCGCCTCTCTGTCATTTTTCTCTGGAAAGTCCTTATTATCATTGCCCCTCTGCTGTAGAATAATAACTCAATTCGAAATCCTTAGCAAACCATGCCCTAGGAACTGAATTCTTGATCAATTTGTTCTCTCCGTGTGTTTCCAGATGAACCCCACGCCTCCATTTTATATTTTTCCTGTCGAGTCTTCAACGACCGAGATTAAGCCTCTAATCAACGAATAAGATTAAAACATGACTTGATCCGCCTTCTAGATGATTCTCACCCATATTTTGATTAATACCCATTAATATTTTAAATTCCCTAAGTTTAGACTTAGGAACTCCATTAAAAACATTAATTATTTTAATAAAATACAATCCGGGTGAAATTTCACCAATCGGTTTCTAGGTTCTTTAGAACTCATGAACCTTAGCCTCTCCACCAATTTTCAAGGCTAGAGGACTTCCGATGCTACCAAAAACTAACAGTGCCCCCAAGATTTTGGCCCACAACAACAGTTAGCATAAATGGTGGCTATACTACAAATTTGGATGATGACAATCTTCCGAAATTTGATTATGGAGTGTTTGTACCTTATTAACACCAAATACCCCCATCAAATCAGTTGCCTCTAGAAATTTGTAGCCTATAGTCCTTGTCTTCTACTCAGTCTCCAAAGTATGAAGAGTCTGTTAATGATCCTATTCATCGACACACTAATGAAAGGGATGGAGGGAGTCTGGCAGCCATTCTTACTACCCGATTAGCTAATAAAACTCAAGGTCAAGATGCTTCGGCCTTTGTGGAGAATGTTACGAATTCTGCAAATAAGGGTAGTGATCATTTTTCAGATTTCAACCCTCGGACGTCATTTACGGAAGCATCTCTAGTTTCATCATCTCAAACAAACGTCATATTATCATTTGTTGCATACCAAGCAGGAATCCCTAGGCAGATCAAACAACTCAATCCATATCGTGAAGGCAAGACATTACTTATGTTGGACAATGACCACATTATTTACCATCAATCTACAGTTGAACATCCTGTGGAGCTCACGTGTCCATATCTCCATGAACTTTCGAGAATGGCTTATGTGGAAAATAATATAATCATATGGGGTCCAACCAGCACAACAGTTTTAATTGACTTTGATGATGGAGAATGAACTGTGTTGGAATTTGACAAGAAGTCTACGGAATTTGAGGAAGAAAATGCGTTTCCTTTTCGGGAAGCCACCAAAAAGGAATTATATATTGGTCCATGCCTTCTCCTAACAAAACATGTGCAGAAGCGCAATTGGCCATTGCAAGGGATAAATCCCCTAGTCAATTGACTGTCAGCTTACTGAATGGACCAACAGGTAGAAGTACAGAGTCCATAGATGCAACTCCCCTTTTTGATAAATACAGTCCAAGTTCTGTTTTGAAACATAACCAACTCTCTGGTCAAGGAGCCTCTAGTACTGAACAAAAATATGGGGAAAACGGAAAGATTTGTTGTACGATCCAGTGGAAACATCTGTTGAGGCAGCTACATCTTCTGGCATTGGAGATGTATCCTCCCTAATCCCTGCCTACAGTTCTGAAAACAAGTCCACGTTGAATTTTTTTAAACGCAGGTCAACCAAACAGTGTGACTGCTTGATACGGTGGAGTGATAACATGATCTGGTAAACGGTGATTTGGTGATAACGTGATGTGATCTGGTGATATGTTGGAGTGATAACATGATCTGGTTATAACATGACGCAGTTTTGATTCGATAGTGGCTAGGGTAAACGGTGTGATAATTGTTATAATGTTAATTAGAATAGTATATATACATACTGGGTGGATAATTATAACAATTAATTAGATCATATAATTATAATTTATTAATTATAATCATAAATTATTATATATAATATGTATAAATTATTAAAAAAAGGTTATATTAAAAAAAAGTTATATGAAAAAAAAAATTAAAATCCAAAGGAATATTACTGACGAGTCATATGTGCCGAGATGATTGACAAATTAACACTTATCAGAACTGACATGAGCAAAGCAAAGAAAATTATTAGCGAATAAACTTTGAGGACAGCTTTTCGAAAGGGAAGGCAATGTTATGAATATAATTCATAACAAAATAAATAAATATAAATAATATAAATGATAAATAATCAAATAATGATTATGTCAATTAGTCATCAAGTTAAGTGAAAAGGCATGTCTAAAAGACATGCACAATCATGAAGGGACACCTGCCTAGTATATATGCGGGTCCTCATTGTAACATTCTACATCACTTATACAGTTTATATTTATTAATAAATTATTACAAATACATTCTGTGTATTTTAACATTTAAGTCAACAAGCTATCAGTTTTGTTGCTTCACTTATTTAGTTAGAGCTTCAACAAATTCATTGAACTAGGTTCTATGATTCCTTTTTATCGATTTGGCTCCCTATTCATGTGTTGTGCCTTCCAAATGTTAAAGTGCAACTTGGAATTTATCATCTTATTTCATATGCATTACTCTTTGAAGACCAAGTCAATATTACTTAGCTAAGTGTGGATCTTGACTTCATTGCCAATATGATGCAATGATATTTTGAATTGGGGGCTGTATGAGAGCTTGGAACTATTATTTTTCCCTTTCAGAGGTCCATTATCAACTTCTAACTTAAGATACAAATGGTCAGCAACAAGATGTAAAGGGTTGTCAATGCAGCAAAGCTTTGTGACCTCAAATCAATACTCACCTAAGCATTATGCTCACCTAGTTGAATAGTTCTTCATGGCCCATTCTGATGTCACATTTAATCTTGTTAATTTGGGTCTTACGTTCCATTTACATATGTGCTAGTGTTATTATAATCACTTCCAATGTTGTTACTTTGTTCATCTCCCTTGTTGCTCCGAATTCTTGTCACCTTGCCTCACTTGACCTGGATTGAAATCTACCCTGTAATAACACTTGTCGCATGCATGTAAGCAAAAGTGGCATATTGCCACCGCAAATACAGATATGAACTGAACGAAAGAAAAAGGTTGAAAGATGCAATATATGATTTCACAGAAGAGCAAGCCAACAACATATAAATATTTAAGGCACCTACACACCCAAGATGATTATGCCTACTAAAAAACATGTATAAAATAAGCACTTTGCAACAAAAAATTGTTCAATAAAGTCGCAGAAGTGATTAAAGAAAAAATAAAACAGTTACAAAAGAGAGGGTAGAAACCTCAGTTTGTACAAAAGAGAGAAACCCATAAATTGAGGCCGAAGTACCTATACCTTTATTACATGAACGTGGCATTGTTAATTATTAATCTATGAATAAAACATTATTACAATATTATGAACTTGCATATAAAATAGGCTATAGCTCATGTAAATAATTTTTATCTGCATGATAAAAAATGTTGTATTTAGGTACTTAATAAAGTGCCTTTCGAATAGTGTTAATGTTCTCTTCTTGTAAAGTAATATATCTACACACATACTAGACAAGGGAAAAGAAAAAGAAAAAGAAATGTATTATTCCAACCCTAACAATGTAAACATTTTGCATCTATCTTAAACTCTGTAAAGAAGTGATACTTCTTTTGTATAGCAATTCTCTCATCCAACTCATTTCAAAAGTTAATGTCTAAAAACATGTGATTGATTTTCATTTTGCGGCATGACCATTCTACTTTAGAAGATTTAACTCACTTAACAAAACGTTTTTGTCTCCATTTCATACTGTGCGTGAACCTTCCATCACTAAGACAACATAGCAAAAGTAGGAACTTTATTGGGTAACCAAAAGAGAATAAACATGTTGTCTATCATTCTTCTAACCTTTTGATTTGGCATATAGAAATGAGAAAGTTGTAGAACATTTGTGCCTTCGATAAAAGAAATAAATTATAGAATACTCACCCTTACTAAAATCAGTAGGATGAACTCCATTAGTTGCAATCAGATCAAATTTATTACTTGTGTTTTGAACATCATCATTGCATCTTTTATGTAAGTCATCGGCACTTCCTACAAAGCATGTCCAAATAAAAATTTAGAGATAGGACATCTTTGGTAATATCTTACTAGCGCAACCAAAAGAGAAGAACCTCTTTTATATGATTCTTTGAACCTTTTGATTTGGCATATAAAAATGAATAAGATGCAGAAAATTTGTGCCTTTGACAAAACAAATCAAGTATAGAATACTCACCCTTACTGAAATCAATAGGACGAATTCCATTGGCTGTAATTAAATCAATATCTTCAACTTGATCAAATTGATTGCTTGTATTTTGAACATCATTGTCACATCTTTTATGTAGGTCATTGACACTTCCTACAAAGAATATCCAAATAAAGAAATAGAAATAGGACACCTTTGGTGATATGTTATTAAAGGATATACAAATGTAGCAAATAAACTCGCCATTCTCTTTCAAATTAACATGTCATCATCAATTGACATTTCTTATTAAGATGAAGAATATTACCTGCATTACTACAAATGACAAAAGGTCTTTCACTCGTTTTGAGGTCATCATCTCCATTCTTCATCGCATCATCTACCATGCTTACAAGAGCCTGATTTCCAACAAATCAAATTTGAGATTAATTGTAAAGCAAAATAAATCAACAATCATATGTCTACGTGCAGTACCTTTTCACAAAAAAAGATATCTTATAGTTTTTTTTGGGTAAGAGAAGCAAGATACATAAAACAATAGAAGAAATAGGACCAAGGAAATAGAAATAGATAAACACACATATCTAGAGATTTGCAATTTAGCAAATGTGCAAAGTTGAGGTTTTTACATGTTCCTAAAGCAATAAAAGGAATAAAAAGATATTACCAAACTTAGTGAAAGAACATGTCAAAATACAAGTTGTATTGCAGACAACAATGTTTACAATAATATTGGTTCCTCTCTCTCATATATCTGCAATTCGCTCTACAAATAATAGATAACATATATTGTACAATTCATTAATAGTAAAATTGTAGTATGTACCATGACCTCCCTTGTTTTCTTCAAGCAAATTAAATATTGTTTCTATCTGCTTTAGATATGAACTCCAATTTTTACTGTAGATTAATATGGTATTAGAGAACACTAGCACAACCTTCTGCAAATATGGATGAAACTTGTCATTCATTACCACTTGGAAAGTCGTTCTTATTGAGATCACAAAAGATAAACGAGTAACAAATGGAACTATCTAGCAAACCCTTAATCAGCATAAACCTAAAAATATAAAGAGAGGAGAAGATGAATCCGTAAACAAGCAGAACACAAGTAGGTGCTCATAGGCTAAAGCATCACATAAGAGAGAACTTAACTCGTGATCAAAGAATGTATTTTTACAAATAAAGCTGAGTGTGCATTTATACATACTTTAAGGTGAGACACCCACGCTAAGAGGGATTATGGATTTGTTATTCTAGGTCAGCCCTAACCACCTAGACATATATTAAATGTTTGACTAGGTTGGCATTTAAGCCAAAACCCTAGGCACATTAAAAATACACAAGATAGGTCAGCCCATTGCCTTAAGTGAAGATTACACACTACCATTTCAACATCCCACCTTAAGTTGAGCATAGGGTCATGAAAAAACACAATATGTACAAATGGAGCGAGCACAACCAACTCAATAGGAAAACAGTCAGAGCTGAAATATAAAGCGAGTGGGCTTTAGATTACTCAACTCGAATAGAAAGGTGGATGGTGAGTGAATACCCTGTTGAAGTTTGTAGCTCAGGCAAGTACTTTTGCACATGCCTTGTGTCTAGGCATATAGAAATCGCCCACATTCTCCTCATAACACTTTCTCTAGGTTGAGCAAGTTGCTAATGTAACTTAGCCTAAGTCTAACTTACAAAAGAGTACATACTAATATGTTGGCTTATTGAGCTAATAGAAACTTAGGAAAAGTAAAATAATTTACTTTAGTGATTTTGTTTTAATCTTACTTTTTGATCTCAAGTGAGGCAAGATTTAATCTCGGTCATCAATAACTTTGAGATTAGGGTTAGCATTAGGGTTTTAGCTCAATGTAAAGTTATAAAAGCAAGGTTGAGAGAGGAGAAAGACACACAACAGCAACACAAGATTGAGAGCAGCATCTCAATTAGCGGTGTGTTAAGTCCAAGCATGTTAAAATTGGCAACTAGGGCCAAACTCCATGTGGGTCATCTTATTAATGGCAGTTGATATTTTTCTTGGATCCCTCTCGTCGAGAGGTGTAGGATTGATTTAAAAATCATCCGATTCGATAAGTATTCATGGAGATATGAATTTATTTGTGTTATGGGACAATTCGTCAAGGTCAGCCAGCAACCAAACAAACCCCACATGTGCTCAACGTTTTAGCATAAATAGAGGTGCCTTGAAAGTCATTCGGACACACTCACTTGGGATCTCTTCCTCTCTACTTATCTTTGGGTTTTGGTGGGAGGAAGATCCTAAGGGAAAACGTTGCCCTAATGGAGAAAGGTTCTACGCTATCATAGGACATGCCCTAGAAGACTCTACGTTGTCATGGAGGACAGTCCTTATCTCAGCCACAAGGAAGCCCTAACGCTACCCTATGGAGAAGTACGCAGTCAAGAAGGGCAACAACGTAAGCCCTCTAATGCAGCCATGGTAGAAGCCTAAGTACCCTACATGAAGGAGAAAGAGTCCACCTACAGCAGCCCTAATCCCTAGCCATAGCAAGAAAGGGAGATTCTAAGTCAATGTGAAGGAGGTTGAGTTCATCAATGAAGGCTGAGTTAACTGTTGGCGCTGTAGTGACACTTTGGTGGAGGCCGAGAGACTGTCATGGATGTCGCAGGTTGTCTTGAGGGCCGAAGGCATAGTTTTATGGGACTATAACCCTTGGAAAGGGCTATCGCAACAAGGGATAGGCTTGTTGTAGCAAGCCGCAATCCCTATCACACCTACAAGTGTACGTTAGGAGGGCGTAAGGCCTGCTGGGGTATGACAAGCCAACATGGGATGTAGGAGTGCTGAAGAAGGGTGACTGTAGCCTTGGTAGGGATGTTGCAGTTGTTGCATGAAGGCTGGTAGGACTATCATAGATGCCCTAACCAGTCCATGACCACATTGTGAAGGCTACCCAAATTGTTGTCCAGCAATACAACAAACAGTAGCATGATATGATATGGTGTGATGTGATAGCATTGTGGTGAATGTTGTAGCATGATGATGGGTATAGTGATGAGGTATATCACAGCACAATGTTGAGGTGCAACAGTATGATATGTTGGAGCAGCATGATGTATGCAACTGCAATTTCATAGTGTTGCAATAGTATAGCACATTGGGACAGCAGTATGGTACTTGGTGCAGCTAGTACACAAAGTAGCTATGGTGCAGCAAGCACATGGGTGACAACATAAGGTGCAGCAGTGGCACAAGGTACCACTATGCTAAACACTGGGACAACAATGACAGCATGGTGCAACAGTGGCACAAAGTACAATAGTGCCAAACACTGGGACTACAGTGCAGCATGAGGTGCAGCAGTATGATGTGTACAGCATGGTCACAAGGTCCAACATTGTGATGATGGGTGCAGGATGGTGCAGCACAGTGAGGTGCAGCATAATGACAAGATGCTGCACAATGATAGGTGAAGGAGTCACCATGGAGAATCAGTTGAAGCAACATGTCTTCCACTGATCTCACGTATCATCTTCTTAGAGATGATCTATACTCTTATCTAGATAAGTCAAAGTGTTGACTTATGTACTATCTCTCTCTTCTCTCTGCTGAACTATCGAAGAACATAAAAGAAGAATTGATCAAGGGTTTCCCAACATTGGGGTTTGTCCCTGGCTAGCGCCACGCCTTGTGTCCTCTTGTCTTGGCTTGTCTTTTGCGATTTATGTTTATGTTCTATCTGTAGTTTACTTTAATGTTGATGTGATTGCTAATCTGGAAAAGATATTGAGCTAACAATGTAAATTGAAATAAATTGCTCTAAGCATAAAACATACCTAAAATTAGCAAAGCAAGTGCAGAGAGATTGGAGATCCGGATCTGCAAGGGAGATCGAGCACTGATCTAAGGCCAATCTACTAGACCAAGTCCAATTTAATGTATTTGTATTTTCTCAGGTGGGCCATTATCCCAGGACAGGAGGTCATGTAAATTTGGATTTGTTAAAGAAAATTTTGTTGGGCAAAAATCTATGTGTATCATTGTGATTGAGATCGTTAATTGCTATCGCTAAATATTTTTGTTACAAACCTAGTTGTGTGTTTATTCAATAAGTTTTTGCTAGGAATTAAATACCAAGTTTTGGGTTCAAGGAATTCTAACATGTTATCAAAGAATAAACTTTGAACCAATCTCAGAATCATAGGTGTCGGGTTCGTACTAGATCATTAGGGCCAAGTTCGGCCATGATTGTATGAGCAAAAGTTTTTTTTTAGGGCCGAAGTAAACCGACCAAATGGATGAAGGGAAAAAGATTGAAGGCCGATTTGCCGATTTTTAAGGGCTTGATTTTTAATTAAAAAATAAATAAAATAAACAAGAAGAGCATGGAACGAATGGCAACTAGTCTTAGTGGCCGACGAGCCTAACCCAGCCACCACAACTAACAGGCTGTAGAAAGCAGAGCCTAATATCAAGTTGGTCGATAGCATTAATGTAGGCAAACAACCAAGCCACAACAAGTAACAGTACAGAGGGTCTAGGTCACAAGAACACATGCACGAGTTTGTAGGGTTTGAGGATCCCACCAACTGGTCGAGCCAAAGTAGCAGTAGAATGATGTACAGCCCAAATAGGTGCCATAGGGCCGAGGACCGTGTCTAGTGAGCACATAGACACTTAGCCGCCATCCAACCAAGAAACAACGCCTCGCCCAGCCAATCGTCAGTTAAGTCATAGGTAAAGAAGTCAGCATAAGGGAAGGCCATAACCGCCATCAACTGGCGAAACAGCCACCAACAAGGAGTTGTCAAAGCCAACAGCTGTGAGTTATTTGTCGGCATGTAAGAAGCAAGGTGGTCAACAGGGTAGCGAACTGGATAGCTCAAGGCACAAACTCGCAAGAACTTTCCAAAGGCAAGTAGCATGCCATGGTCATTGAGTTGTGAAGCACAATCAAAGGCACACGAGGAGTTGGATCAAGCAGAGATAACAGTCAGTCTAGCCTCCAAGACTATCGATAGTGGCAGGGGCTAGCCAAACGGGTAGACTACGAGTGGGTACAAGGGTTGTGGAAGACAGGGTTTCATGTTGTGAGTAGAAGTGGTCAGCGCATAATTGAGTTGGACGTAGTAGGGTGTTGTCAACAGACGAAAAGATAAGACGACAGAAGGCTATGGGGTTTAAATAGCGATAGACAGTGTGAGAAGGAGCACAATTTTCTTCTTCATCAAGTCAAGTTGTTTTTGGCAAGGTTTAATTAGTTGGATACGGATGGAAAGTGGTCTCGAGTTTGAAGATCGCTTGGATAGGTTGTCCAACTACAGCATCTAGAAGGCGACGATTGTGTTGGTGTTAGTAGAGAATGAAATCTGGGTGTTTATATCACAAACTTAAATTCATCCTTCCAATGCAACACTTATGGCTACCCATAATAAGAAGGGTGTGAAATCCAAGAGGATTATCCTAGACAAAGTGAAGGATCACATTATTCCTCATATATCCGGGAAGAAAACCGCTAAAGATATCTGGGAGGCGTTGACCAAGTTATACCAAAGTGACAACTAGAACCAGAAAATGGTGCAAGGAGAGAAACTCAAGGGCACCAAGAGCTTCTTCTTATCTCACCCAAATTTCTCAACTACAATATGAGCTTGTTACAGTAGGGGAGAAAGTGTCAGACTCAAAGCTGGCAAAGACATCTCTGAATGGGTTCACAGAGAAATGGGGTGGGATAGGTTGTGGGATGACTTCACATAGGAGGAGACACGTGACGAGACTCTTCATGGCAACTAGGTAAATGGTGAAAGAGATGAGGAGAATGTTGCTCTTTCAGGTCATGTATGAAAGGGCAAGAGTGTTTCCAAATTGAACATAGGAGAGAAGGATTCTCTCAAGGTGGGAAGAAGAAGGACATGAGTAAAGTCAAGTGTTTTGCATGTCATGTGCCAGGACTTTATGTGTGCTAATGTCTAGACAGAAAGAAGGGAAAGGGAACGACAAGCACACAACCACTACACAAATGGACGAGTTAGCTGAGAAGTTCAAGAGGAACTTTGCATGGGTGTGATGCCTTTCTAAAACTGTCATCAAAGACGCATGGTTCGTGGATAATGGAGCATCTCACCATATGACAGGAATGAGGAAGTGTTCCTTAGTGTTTCAAAAACAGATTTAGACATGCATGTGAAAGTTGGTATGAGTACCATACATGCAATGAAAGGGGTTGGACCAACGTTATTCTAGCTAAAATCGGGCGGATCTCTATAGGTGGAAGAGGTGTTATATATCCCACAGTTGAAGAAAAACTTGCTCTCAATCTCAACTCTCGAGGATGAAGGGTATGATGATGAGTTCCAGAAAGAACAAGTATTCATGCATTCAAAGGGAGCTACCTAGGACACAACAGTTAGACTTGGTGTCAGCAAGGGTAAGTTGTATAGCTTGCAAGGCCAGGTTGTAAGCAAATCCAAGGGGATCTTGGATCGAGGATTGACATTAGTGATAGATATTGAGCGAGAGGCTCTGAAGACTGAGTTGACACCAAGAACTTAGTTTTCTAACCTAGAAGATGGGCTGGAGGCCTCTTCCAAATCTGTCAAAACTAGTTGGTATGAAGCTAACAATGATGGATGCTCAGAAGCAGGATCCTAGGAACATGATTGGGAGAAACAAATCTTTAGATCAAATTCCAAAGTAGGACACAGGGAAGTCTTCTTATTTAGAGGGAGCAAATACAATAATGGATGGTGTGGTGGGATTGGAGATAAATTCAGGAGGAAGAGGTTCTTCCATAGGTACCTCCCTTGCTAAGAGAGAGTGTTGAAGTTTGTAGCTCGGGCAGGTACTTTTGCACAGGCCTTGTGTCTAGGCATGTAGAAGTCGCCCACATTCTCCTCAAAAAACTTGCTCTAGGTTGAGCAAGTTGCTAATGTAACTTACCCTAATTTTAACTTAGGAAAAAACACATATTAATATGTTGGATTATTGAGTAATAGAAACTTAGGAAAAGTAAAGTGATTTACTCTAATGATTTTGTTTTAATCTTAGCCATTAATCCCAAGTGAGGTGAGACTTAATCTCGGTCACCAATCACTTTGAGATTAGAGTTAGGATAAGGATTTTAGCTCAATGTGAAGTTATAAAAGCATGGTTGAGGAGAGGAGAAAGACACACAACAACAACACAAAGGTTGAGATCAGCATCTCAATTAGAAATGTGCTAGGTCTAAGGGAGTGCAGAGATGCTAGAAATCTACATCTGCAAGAGAGATCGAGGACCAATCTAAGGTAGACCTATTGGATCGGATCCAAGTTATTGTATCTATATTTTCTCAAGTGGGCCATTATCCCAAAACAAGAGCCTACATAAGTTTGGATTTGTTAATGAAAAATTTGTTGGGTACAAATTTGTGTGTATCATTGTGATTAAGATTGTTATTTGCTTCTGCTTAATATTTTTGTTAGGTACCTAGTTGTGTGTTTATTCAATAAGTTTTTTCTAGGAATTAATTACCAAGAACTAGGTTCAAGGAAATCTAACATACCTAACCATCATTAACATAGAACCGCTCAACTCCTAAACAAATGCCAACATTGAACTACTCATCATCTATGCAACATCGATTTTTGCATAAGATAATGGAGTTTTCCAAAGAGGCATAACTACAAGAAAGAGAAGGTACAAAAGTGAGTGGGCGTACCCAACCCAATGTAGTGTTAGTTGCTGCTAGAAGAAGAAAGTGGGTTTGTGATCGCCCAACTCAATACAAATATGGACCCAATCATTAATTGGGAAAATGCTACTACAAAACTGCTTATCATCTAGGAGTATAAGAAACATCTTGAATAAAAGTAGTAGAAATCAATTGAGTTTTTCATGTCTAGGAAGACTACCATCATTGAAATGCTCATTTGTTGAAAGAATGTTGCCACTAAACTAATTATCCACAAGAAAATATTGTCGCTAAACTATTCATACAATGGAGTGGTGGAAGACACATCCTAGCCATGTCGCACATCTAATGGAAGAATGTCGTCACTCATTTTCCATCTAATAAGATCTATCATAATCTAGAACGAAATTATGAATTCCCAATTCTAATAACATATGTCATTACTACCCAACTCAAATAAGAGATACCATAGCTTAAATGAGAGTATGAAGACCCAACAACATACATCTAAGAGAGCTCGAAATCACTAGGAAAGCTCAAATACAACAAGGGTGTGCGTGTGTGATTACCAAACCAGTGTTGATAATATTGCCTATATTTCGCAAAATATCACAAATATCGCGATATTTTCCAACAAACAAAATTTCGACAGGAAAATATTGCAATATCTTCGCCTTTGAAAATATTGTGAATTTTCGAAATTTCACGTGACAACCCAAAAATTAGAAAGGTGTATGGTGTCGCGACTATCAAAAGGGATTTTTGTGGTTTTCTTTTGTCATTTTGCTTTTTTGGTCTTGGAGAAGGAAGGGGAAGATCTTTGTGGTGATTTTCAAGGAGGGATTGAGGATCAAACAACCATTATCATCACCAACCAAAAATATTTTGTGGATCAAAGATTCAAGATCAGGGAGACAAACTTCATTTCTTCCATTAACAAGTATGTTCTTAAAAACCCCTATGTTAATGATTTTTTTCATAGATTTAGGCTTATGCTTCCTTGCCTCTTTGCCTAACAACATTTTACATCTTTGTTTTCTTTTCATTTGTTATGATTTTCATGGCCATGAACCAATGCAAGGGTTTTCTCCATATTTGGACAGCAAGCTTCATTTTTTTTTTTAACTTTCTTATGTACTCTCATTGTAAATTTTCGTTGCAAATTATTTTTTTTAAATGAGGTGGTTGTTATTTTTTTTGTAGTGAGGATTTAATGCCATTTTTTTTGTCTTTTTGGTGCCCTAGGTTTGAATTTTGATGTTGTGACATGTCCATTAATCCACTACAAATATGCCAAAGCCCTTGGAACCATTTTGGCAATATGGAGAACTTGATGGTGGAACAAATCAAGCATATCTAAAATGCAAATTGTGTGGGGAATCGGGGACAAGATGGCTGGAGGGGTTACGCGATTGAAATACCATCTCGCGAGACTCCCTGTACATGATGTTGGGCTTTGTAAGAAGTCTAGCACAAAACTTATAAGAGTTGCACTTGAAGCAATTGAGGAAAAGGCGGAAAGAAAGAAGAGGCAACTATAAACAATGTCGAACATGCAAACAAATCTTCAGGGATATCTACTTCCAATATTGAGCTTGAACGTAGTGGGAGGGGCTCCACAGTGTCACTTGCGATGTTACTAGGAGTGGGAGGTCATCATTTTTTGTTCCGCGAATCGGACGTGGAGCACAACCTTCCATAAAGTCGGTTGTTAAAAAAAAAGAAGCAAGAAGCAAACAGAGTTATGGGGAGGTGTCTTTACGAGAGTGACTTACCTCTTAGCATCCAAAAAAAAAAATGACAGGCAATGTGTGATGTTATTGCTATTATGGGCCCAGGGTACAAAAGTGCTACATATGGGGAGTTGCAGAGGCCAATCCTTCAAGCAGAAAAGAAGGACATCAACACTAGATTGGTCGAGTTGAAGTAGACATGGGAGGTGTCTGGATGCATAGTGATGTTTGATGGATCGACAGATAGGAAGGGCAGGACCCTTCCAAATTTCTTGGTACATTTTCCTAAAGGTACCATGTTTATTAAATCAGTGGATGCATCAGCACATATAAAAGATGCAACATTGACATGTGAGCTGTTAGATGGGTTTGCCTGAGAGATTGGTGTGCAGAATGTGGTGCAAGTCATAACAGATAATGCAGCTAATTATGTGGTTGTTGGGAGGATGCTTATGGACAGGCGTCGCACATTGTTTTGGACTCCATGTGCAACACATTGTATCGATTTGATGCTTGAGGATATGGGGAACTCTCCATCATCAAGGAGGTGATTGATATGGCTAGGAGCATCCCCAACTTTATATATAACCATGCTTTTGTTCTTAGCCTTATGAGGAGATACACCAAAAAAGGGGAGTTGTGGCGTCCTGCAATCACACATTTTGCCGCCAACTTTACTACTATTCAATCTTTGCTTTGATGTCAATTTAAGTTGAAGCAAATGTTTGTTTCTAATGAGTGGCGTGATTGTAGATACAACAAGAGACAGGATGAGTTGATGCAAATGTTTGTTTCTGATGAGTGGCACAATTGTAGATACAATGAGAAACAAGATGGGAGAGCCATTGCAAAAATGGTGTACACTGACACATTTTGGCAAGGAGTAGAGGAATTGTGCTCAATTAGTGAACCTATAGTAAAGGTTTTGAGATTGGTAGATGGGGATAAGCCTGCAATGGCTTATTTGTGTGAGGCCATGGATAGGGCCAAGGAGACCATTCGTGCTTATTATGCAGACAAGGGTTTCGATGGGTTTAATATACAAATGATGTTATGGGATGTGATTGATATTCACTGGACAGGGATGCTTCATCGACCCACTCATGCAGAAGCACTTTTTCTCAACCATGCTTTTTCATACAAATGCAACTTTGATTTTGATGGCGAGGTGATGGAAGCGCTCCATACTTGTATTCATAGAATGGTACTTGATCCCAAGCTTCGTAGCAAAATCAAACACGATATACAAATGTATCGGGATGGTGTTGGACTATTTGGCTTTGATGATGCTATTCATGAAAGGACCGTCTTCATGCCACCTAAGTGGCAAGTCATGACTCATTAGAATTTGCTCATTTATGATTCTAGATTTTTACATTCAATTATGTTTTATTTGAAAGTGTTTTCTTTATTTTGTTGTAGATGTTTGGTGGCAAAGCTATGGTGCAAGGGCACCAAATTTGCAGAAATTAGCCATAAAAATCCTAAGTTAGACCTATAGCACTTCAGGGTGTGAATGCAATTGGAGTGTATTTGAGAAAATACACTCAAAGAAGTGCAACAGGTTATAACTTTGAGCTTCAACCTTCAACTAAGCAACTATATTTATTGTAAATTATGACCCTCAAGTGTCAAGACTCATTAATTTTTTATGACACTTTTACAGGTTAGAGTTCTCACGCCTCACTGACTTGGTGCATGTGCACTACAATCTTCGACTACAGATGAAGCAAATAGAGAAACCATTGGATGTGGATGTCATTTCCTTAGATAATATTGATGTATTGTCTAAGGGGAGGGTGGAGTCTGAGGTTCCCATCATGGAGGAGTCACCTACATGTTTAGAGGAACCATTAGTACAAGGGCAGCAAGAGGACAAGGAATCGGGGGAGGAGCAGCATGAGGAGGATGAGGTCGACGACGACAAGGAGAATGTAGGAGCATCAACAACAGCAACATCTGCTACAGATATAGCAGAGCATGGCTCCAAATCCAGCAGTGATCATTTGAGATTAGGTGCAAGGATAGGGCCTTCTACTGCTAGGGCAGGACTAGCAAACAGCCCATCATCTTTTCCCGTAAAAGGGGAAGAGGGCACTGATCTCAAATAGCTAGCTGCTAGTTTTGTTTGTTTTTCTACATATAACTCATGATGATGAGATACTTTTATATATGTGATGTTATTTTGTATTGGTTCTCCACATTTGAGTCCTTGATTCGACAATTATAAGGGATCAGCAGGATTTGGTATCACCTTTGATGTATCATTTTTATTTAACATCAACTACATCATAGATATATATATATATATAGATAGATATATATATCATTGCTTTCTTCATATTTATGTGCCAATGTGTTCATTTCATGTTGTTGTTGCTTTATATGTTTAAAATCTAATTTAAATAAAAAAAAATGAATATATTATGCATTTTTTAATATTTGCCTTTTTTCCAATATTTTCGCCAAAATTGCCGAAAATATGTTTTCAGAACCCTCGTTGATATTTTGTCGATGCTGATATTATCAACACTATACCCAACACTATACCTTTGGGCAAATTGTTATCCCCGCGACAACCTTTTTCTCATCACTGTCCATCACCCCACAAAGATGCCTCCTCACACGGGTATATGAACCACTATATGGTTTTCCTCCACGACAACCATGAGGGCACAAAAACTTGTATCTTCCACCACTTTTTCCCACTTCAAGTTTGGTCACATAGTTCCACAAGAATGTCAATGCATCTTTCCCCTCTAGTGTTTCAATGTTCTCATCATGTTCATCCACTTCCTCTTCAAACCCTTCCTCCTCATCATACATTAGGTCACTCATATGGGGACTACTATTCTCTTCTTCTTCTTCTTCCCTTCTATTCCTACTCCCCCTTGCCATCATGAAAACCAAAAGTGGAATGATACTTATAAGCCAAAAAAACACCATCTTGGAATATGAATATAGGTGGTGGACATCCTACAAATAAATGAGCAAGAAGAAAGAATGGGAAAGAATAGGAGAGGGAGGAGAACAAATACAAAAAACAACGACAAAAAAATGAAGGATTTTGGGGTTTGCACTTACCTCTTTAGCTCTTGTAGATGGAATCCCCTCTTTACTCCTCCAAGCTCCTCCTTCTTCAATGCTCCTAGCTCCTCCTTCACTCCTACAAGCTCTCCTCAACTCTCTCTTCTCCAAGTTCTCTTCTCCTCTCTTCTCCAAGCTCTCCATAAACATAAGAGTGAGCAAATGAGAGGTGAAAAGTACTTTTATCCTTTTCATTTCATCCCTAACCCAACACTGGCCCACCCCCCAACCCAATATAAGCCAAAAGAACAAAACAAAACAAAATATTTTAAGTGGGCCGCACAGCAAAACAGGTTGTCGAACCCACAAAAGCAGTCGGGATCTGCCCAAAAGCGGCCCCAACCTACAGTGGATTCACGGGTCGATCCACCCTCCAAAACGTAGATCAAGCCACACAGTTCCCACAGTTTAGGAATCATCCGACCCGACCCGATCCGTGTTTCAAAGGGTGAATCGGCCGTGTTTCTGTACAGGATGCGGATCGGGCTTTGGAGCCAGGGGGCACGTTTCTTGCAACACTAGTTGATGTAGAGTTGACAGAGGATACAATTTTGCAAAAGAGGTCTAGAACTACAAGACAAGAGCAACACAAGGGCAACATGACCTTTAACAGATTGGGTTGAAAGGACAACTTCCAGGCAAGGCTAAATAGTACTCCAAAGAGAAGGTAGAGGAGAAATTTCCTCACCTTATTCAGTAAAAGATTTTAGGGACAAACAACCTTCCAAAATGGGAAAGGATGACCCGAATTGGATCAATATATTATTTGTCATCCATCTCTATGGTTTTGGATTGGAAAATTTGGAGGAATCAGCGTGCAGGGTCATCTTTACTAGGAGTCCCAGTTTCAAAAAAATTCGGCGAAAAGCTTCAAAAGCCATTTTTAGGCCTTAAGTGACCACTTTTTAAGGTCCCAACTGTTGAGAAATCTAGATGTAGTTAGATAAGGTGATTTCTCTTTTCTTTGATAACTGCTTGTGATATATTTTTACTTAACTTGATTAGCTTCTTCTTTCACTTGTTTATTATTAATGTTCTCTTCATCAAACAGCTACCAAACCATAAAGAACAATAAGTCAAAAGGACACAAAATATAGGCGATTATCCAGGGCCAAAACCTCTCCAACTGAGAGGAAAACCCACAAGAATTATTCTCTTCTTATAGACCTCCAATTGATGAATTCTAAGACCTGTGACCCTTGCCCAACGCCCTCCAAGGCCAAGTCAAATATTTCCTGCTTTCCAATAGCTTCTACAATTTCGATCCCCAGTAGATTATTCTGCAACTTCGATCTGCCAAGCAAATTCTTCTGCATCTTCGACCTGCCCAGAAAATCCTTCTGCAACTTTGACCTGCCCAACAAATTCTTCTGCAACTCCGATCTACCCAGCGAATCCTTCTGCAAAAACCCTAGCCTTTGTATGTGTGGAAAATAATGGTAAATTCTTTTCCTCTTCGCTTGAGATGATTCTCTCTCCTAGAGAACTCGGCTTGCAAAGTGACCTTGATGATGCCCTAATTTGACTTCTGCAACTCGACCTTTTCTACTACAATAAACGCACTAATCCTTTCACACATGTGGAGAGAAGTAGCCCAAAAACAATCCAAAGATCTCGTCCTTTTTTCTTCTTCCTTTGTCCTTCTTTTCTTCACTTCTTTCTCTCTCTTGTGATCGAACTTGTGTAATAAAAGTGAGTGTCCAAACTGAGGTCAAAGTCTCTCTTATATATAGGCCTTATGCCCTGTCGAATTGCACGCTTTAGGTCGTCTTGTCAACTTGAGTAAGCCAACTTGATCTTTGCAACATGACAAGGCCTTGGAGGGTCTTTTAACTCAAATAACTTTTTCTTTACAATACGTAACATGCCCAAATGGGTCTTCAATACATGGCAATGACTCATTTGACTTGTAGACTACATAACAAGCCCTAGAAACACTTAATGGGTGCTTGACCTAAAAATAAATTTCCCTTGAGCATGAAACCTATGCCTCAAGAATAACTATAATAAATTTATTTTCCTCTTTTCATTAAACACATAAAATCATGATTAAATATGTCATTATGAAGACCAAACCTAGTTACATATTTCAACACTCCCTCTTAATTAGGGAGGTATTCATAATCTATACAAGGTACCATTCTCAATCTGACGAATTCTCATAAGAAGAGTCGGATTGGTAAGCCATCTATTGGCATAATATCAACCACCATTGTTAGATAGTAAGGCCTTGACTAACAGCGCTATCCCTCCATAGGTTCAAAGCACAATGTTGGCGAGACCAATGACTGACAGACAACATAATCATTGTCTCTCAAGGCACATACCCCACTCGGGTGTTCACAGAGTAAGTCCTGCCAAAACTATTCTTATCTTGGATTCCCAATCCTCAAAGAATATCGGTCCTCTTCGACTACTCTTGTCTTGGATGCCCTACCAAATCCTCAAAGAGTATTGGATGCTAGATGCTTACCCAATCCTCCATTCTCTCTTCACAATATGAAGACAAGAATGATGTGGTTATCTCTCACTCTCAACTAGGGAAGATATACCCATTCCTATAAAGGAATGTACCTAGGCTCCCTCTTATCTAGGGACTTGTCCAAGCTCCCTCTTAACCAAGGACTTGCTTGCAGCAACTTTCTGCTCTAGGTGGAGATCATGGTACTCTCAGTTGCTTGTTGGGGCTCCTTTCGATGTCATGAAGTTCATCCTTTTCATTATGGAGCCTTCATTAGTCGTAGGGCATCAGCCATCCATCACTTTCCTTCACGAACCATATCAATCATGTCATCCTTCTCTTCATTGGAAAGTGATCTTCTAGTCCACATATGGCTTTTTCTTCATACTGCCACCTCTTCCAAGTCATGTTTCCTTTAGGATCTTCCATCCAACCACATGAGTGCTAGTTGTAGGTGACATCTACAATCCTCTTTCGATAGCCTTCTATTAACCCTTCCAGATGTTGTTCAAAAATAAAAATGGACATCAAGTCACAGTTACCTTCTGTGATGACCTTTCATACTTGGTATTTCTCGTCCTTTTGGGAGGTCAACCATTTCCATATCGAGCAGCGAGAGCATTCCTCCTTCCTTTATTGTTGAACTTGTTCCTTTTATTGCCATTGCCTTTGAAATTGTTGTTGTTGTTGTGGTCATCCCTTGGAGAATTCTTCTTGTGAGGATATTCTCTAGCATTGTGGCCGAACCAGTTACAATTGTAGCACCTTCTTTTTCTTTCTTCTTTGAATCCCTGCTTGAATCATTGACCCTGTCTCCTTGGGCCAGCGTTATTTTTCCTCATAGCATGAACGGAGAAAGCAGTAGGTTCATTTCCATTTGAAAGCTTGTCTCTCTCCATCATCCTCATCTCCTCTTGATTGCATCTAGCCAATAATTCATCGAAACTACGAATCATGTCATTGTTGAGAATGGTGGTGTTAAACACATCCCATGCTCTTGAAAGACCTCCAAGTGCAATGAGAGTGAGCTCTCTGTCAGCAATAACTTCTCCAATAGATAGTAGGTCATTCTTGATTTGTGTTATTCTCATAAAGTAGGATTGGATAGACTACCCTTTATCCATCTTGATGTCCTTCAACTTGTTCTTGAGAAAGAGGATTTGATTTGCATTGTTTACTTTGAACATCCCAACCAGCGTATCATACATCTCTTTAGATGTTCCCAAATCAGAAATATATGCAGCCAAATGCATGGAGTCTATGATAATTCTCTTAGCTTTGACCTTCCCTTTCCGATACTTTGTTTGTGCAGCAGCAGGTGCATTTGAAGAAGGCTCCACCACGCTTCCCTACACATAGGCTCTTCCAAAGTCATCTTCCATGCATGATAGTCGGATTTGTCATTGAGCTTATCTTCATATTTGAAGTAGGATGTAGTAGCCATTGAGGATTGTCCAATAGTATGTCTAATAGATCTCTCTTAGTGATTGCTTTTCTCTCTCTTGCTTGGGCTCTGTCTTCACTTGTGCTCTAATACCATGTTAATTTTAGTTAACAATAATATGTTTTATGCTTAGCACAATAACTTCAATGTTCTTTAGCAGCCCAATAACAATTTCCAATTTAATATTCCAATAGTAATCACATTAACCATAAATCACATTGACAGTAATTATAAATAGAACACAAATAATAAAAAATGTAGAAGATAGGCCAAGACAAGAGGACACCAAATTTGGCAGATGCTAGGGAAAAACCCCAAGATGGGGAAAACCCTTTCAGCAGGAGAGAGAGTATAGAAAGTCAAAGTTGACATACCAAATCAAAGTCAAAACAACCCTGTCAACTATAGTGAAATTCATCCCTAACCAAAAAGTCAATGTTGGTCAAAATAACAGCAAAATGTCCTTAAAGAAAGCTCAGTCATACCCAGTCAAACTTCATCTAAACAGGAGATCAAAGTTAGCAAAAAACAGTCCCAAAGTCAGAAGTCAAACTTGGTCAAACTCTGTCCTGAAGTCTGTGGTCAAACTGCAATTTATCTCTGCAGTGAAAGTGCTCAAAACACCTCGATTTATGTGCCAAAGAGTATGGCCTACTCAAATAGAAACTGCTCAAAAGATCGAACTCAAAATTTGCCAGCAGATTCAAAGTCAACGCTGATCAAACTACAGGAAAGACTGAAATTTTCAGCCCTGTAATTATGTTTGATATTCGTCCTCCTTGCCACACGTGTGAGAGAAAGAATATGCCCAATAGCTATACGAACCAATGAGAAGGAGAGAGAAGAATGTGTGAGTGATGATGATGCCAGATGAGCTGAGAGGTCACTTATATTTATACAAGTTGTTGAGGGTGAAGTCACATGTCTCTTCAGCGTCATGAACCTACATGATGATGTGGTTGACCTTGACAATTTACACGTGTGGGCATAAATTCAAAAACACATTTCTGCTTGTCCAAATTTGATGATCTTTAGATCAATTTTGGTCCTCTCAAAAAGAAGAATTCAATGCAATCACCATCTCCATCAAATGAGTTGTCTAAAGTGGAATTTGGCCCTTGTTACCAATTTTAACAAAAACCCTATGCTTGTTCTAGAATTTTATTGATAGAAAAAACTGAGCAATAGATCACTTACAAAATAATTATTTCAATTAGAAAAGACACTTGTCTTCCCTGCTTGTTCTAAGCATGAAACCCTTACAAGATTGTTAATCTTCGTTGCCCTCTACCAATTTGAGCACAAGCTTCTCTTACACACTCTTCCTTTCACAAGCTCCACACATAAACCTATGCAATCTTCTCACAAACCTGTGAGCTCTATTGTTTTGTCTCACTAACTCATGCTCACAAGACAATGATCAAATTGTGCCTCCATTCCTCCTTTTAAAGCAATTTGAATGGCTAAGCTTAGTGAGTTTCTAATTGAGGAGTTTGCTTTTGTGATTGACTGTGTTAAAATAAGTTAACTACTCATGCAACTCATCCTATCTCAAATCAAGGGCTTGAGACAAAACACACATTCTTTTCCCCAATTAACTTGCACTATAAGGCAAGTAACTCGTCCTTCCACTTGAGCACATTAGTTAATTGCATCATAGCTCGCCCTAATTTTTAGGGACTAATTCCTAAATTATAAGAACTCATCCTAATTTTTAGGAAATCAAGCATGCCAAAGAAGAAACTCGAATTTCACTCCTTGACTTAAGGCACAAATCAAGGAATCAATTTCTCGCTACTATTTTCAACGCTCCCTCTTAGCGAGGAATGGATTCTATACAACACCCAACTTATCCCTATGATGAACAAACTGCTTCTTACCAATGCCTTGGTCAAGATATCTATTGTCTGTTCCTTGATGTTGGGAGGGTCAACTCTCCTCTGATCTCCCTTAACCAAATCTTCTGCCCAATTGGCTTGAACTCTCCCTATACTGGAACTTGGAAGTCCCTGATTGAGTCGCTGTCTTCACAAAACCTCAATTATGGTCCTCATCATCTTGCTAGTCACCCAACTACCAACTAGACTGAAACTAAGATACTAGCTGAGGCTCCATCTTGAGAGCTCTATCTTGCTCTCGCTCAACCACCACTTCTCTACTTTGTGCACTCTCTGTAACGGATAAAATATATATATATAATGTAAAATAATATAAATAATAATAATCGTAAATAATGATTAGTTAAACTAGTAATTAGGTTGAAGCGACATGTCTAAATGGGACATGACTCTTCGTGAAGAGACACTTGCCTGATATAAAATCAAGCCTCTCGTTCTCATTGTAAATCATTATCATCATTATAATTCTTATTCATATTTAATATATAATATTTATATCCTCATGGATATCGTGATATTCCAAGTCTTCTGGAGTAATTAATCTGTAGAAGGAACTTTGTTCGCTTCATTTGGTATCAAAGCAGTCGATCCTCTGGCCGCTCCACCGCTGCACAAAGTCGTGTTCTTCGATCCAGGTCTTTCACCGTCAAATTCATCAACATTGTTGTTGTTGAAGTGTTTCACTACAAGAATTTAGAGTTTCTCCATTTCACTATCAACCATTTGGCCATTCAAAGAAAAATAAATAAAATAAAATAAGTACATATAAAGATTAAAAAAAAAAATTAAAGATAAGAGGGAATCTTTCCAAGTATATTTAAAACTTTTACGTGCAGAAACCCGTGGTTTTATAAACAACCCATGGTAATTGCCATGGTATTTTAAAAGTAAAAGAAAAAAACAAAAGGGATACAAAATCTCTTTACGTGAAAGGTAAGTTTTACTTTTTACTTAAAAAAGTATGGTGAACATCGTAACCCTGTCATATGAAAAGACGTGACCTTTATATTATTAAGTGTGGTGACATCATAGAAGTTTACATTAAGTGTGACTTTTATATTAAGTGTGGTGACATCATAAAAATTTATAATAAGTGGGGTGACATTAAAAAGTTATCAAGGGAGTAATTAAGTATATAAAAAAGGGACCAATTTATTATTAAAAAAAGAAGTGAAACTATTATTATTATAAGATAATAAAGTTATCTTGAAAAGGGGTCTTAATATAAAGAAATGCATACATATATAGAGGGCAACAATATAAAGGAGTATTTTTTTAATAAAAGGGTATTCAAGTTTTTAACAATCCACATTAAAGGAGAATATTTGAAAAATATATATAGAAGAAATAAGGGATATTTTATAATAAAAATAGCTCCAGTTGACATATTGTTTACGTAAAAACATCAATGCAAAATGAAAACTAGTGGGGGAAGATTTCCTAGAACCTTTAGTAAATGTGTTAACACACTATTTAAAATCAAAGGATCAGTCACAGGAAGAGATATCATAATCTCTATCAAAATCCTGCTAAAAAAAGTAATTATGTTAACCCTAAATGTGCTAACCAATTGGTGATTCCTGAATCAAATATAGTTGAAACGAATATTTTTGGCACATGTAACAAACAATACAACATAAGCAATCTACACCTATATATTGGAGATTATACTTTTACCTCACAATTCACCATGAAAACCTTATGTTTTAACAATAGTGACATTGTTTTGGGATCACCCTAGATGGAAAGTCTAGGTTCCTTTATTCTAAATACTAAGAAAAAGTTTTTAACATTTTCTTACAAGAAAAAGAAAATAACACTCCAAGATGTTACACTAAAACCTAATTCAGTAGCGCCAGAAGATATATCGGATATTTCAAAAGTAATGTCTCAAGAAGGAAAAAAAGTATTACAAAATATGCAAAGTGGAATTGACAAAATCATTGTTGTCAAAAATGAAGAAATTTCTCGATTTAAAAACCATAACGAAAAATTATTGACACAAATTAAAAGACTTAAGAAGGATAAGAAGTCAATAGAAAACAAGGTACAACAACTTATCGAGAAAGAAGCATCGAGTGTAGGAATTCAAGTTGATGACAAAAATACCGATCCAATTAATATGACAACTCAAGAAGACAAGTTAGTTGAAGAAATGACACACGTAGATGTTGTAGTTCAGACAATGAACATCCCAAGTGAATGTTCCATAACCAACTCAACGTCGTCTTTGTCAGAAGAAAATCTAAAAAATGCCACATGCCCAATAAGGGAAAGTAAAGTGCCATATCAGCATCCGAATCATGAGAATAGACGAATCAACCATGTTACATATCTGACCCATTCAGAACCGAATCAACAAACTGATGTTCCAGATAATAGTAATGTAATCTCAATCCAGTCTTATGCTAACAAGTCGTTACAAAATTCCAGTGATCAGAATATTCCACAGAAGATTAATTTGGGATGGTCTGATCCCTTCTCAGTGAGACAATTTTGTTTGTCACTTAGAAGACCATATCAGCTTGTATCGACGAAGATGACTATTCCAATACAGAAGGACATTCGAAGCCGAAAAAAAGATCAAGCCTTTTTCATCGACAATAATATAAATAATAACAATCGTAAATAATGATTAGTTAAACTAGTAATTAGGTTGAAGAGGCATGTCTAAATGAGACATGACTCTTCGCGAAGAGACACTTGCCTAATATAAAATCAAGCCTCTCGTTCTCATTGTAAATCATTATCATCATTATAATTCTTATTCATATATTTAATATATAATATTTATATCCTCATGGATATCGTGATATTCCAAGTCTTCTGAAGTAATTAATCTGTAGAAGGAACTTTGTTCGCTTCACTCTCTAAATGTAAGAAGCAGATAGGTGTGAGGGAGAAGAATCTTTACAAGTTGTAGGTAAAGAGAGGTGCAGCCTTGAGCAGCAAGTGTTGGAGGTACACCTTAACTCTGTTGAAGATGATATCATATCCCTTGTTCTCAGGGGTAGCTACAGAAACAAGATTTTGCCTCAATCCTAGAATATAGAGGACATCTCTGAAATTGAAGAGGATTACCTGACTCCCTCTCAAAACTTATAGTACCAACTCCACTAATTGCATGTTTACCATCATCTTCTAGCTCATTATGAAACTGCATGTCCTTCTCCTTCAGGTGGCTAAAACTCTTCTTGTACCTATCATGTGGAAGGATGCTCCTTGAACACATCCGGCAGGTCCTTTGCCTCCTTTTCTGTTGATCACTGCAACTTCTACTATTTTAGAATGCTTGCATCTCCAGTGGACAAATCTGCCACTATCAATCTCTCTTGGCTGCTCCAAGAAGACTGAACATAAGCTACTCAAATTGCCCACTAGCTGCTCTCCTGCTCCTTCAAGATCATCAGCCCTCAGGGACTTCCAAGCTTCCCACTAACAATGTCCTCTACTGCTCCAAAGGATCACGTTCTTAGGGTCCTTGTCAAACTGCCTTCTTATCAGTGAGATGCCTCCCTGCATTCACTGAACTAGGGCTTCATCAAACTGTCTCCTAATAGCCCATTTTCTCCTCAATGAACGTTGTACATGAGGTCTTCTTTTACTCCCCACTTATAGCCACTTTTCTACCTCAAAGATGACTGTCATAGAGCTCCATAGTCAGCCCTCTTAACTGTCACAAATTTGCGCTTTGTTGACAGTAATTAGGGCATCCTGTTAAATTGGAAACCAGGACAAAATTCCTCTTTGGAAATCTCATTTTATGAAAATGATTATTGCATTAAATTCCTCCTTTCGAGAGGACCAAAATCAACCTAAAGATCATCAAATTTGGTCAAGGAGAAATGTATTTTTGAATTAAAGCCCTCAGCAGTGCAAATTGACAAGGTTGGCTTGAGGTAAAATAATCAAGTGGAACCTCTCTTCTTCTCCTATAAAAGGAGTCGTTCTCCAACCTTATTTCACACATCCAAAAAGGGAATTTTATCTCTTGTAATACTTCTGAGGCAGCCTCGGGTTAGAAAAGCTTGAAGGACGAGTTGTTTGGGTTTATTCTATGGTTAATTTGTCTCCCACAGGTCCGAGTTAAGAGCAGACAGCTAGCTGCAAGGTTAAGGGCAGTTTGGGTGATGGTTTGGCATGATCCTTGAATGAGGATCTCTCCAACAGCAGGCTGCATTCTTTGTGTGGAGCTACCGGTGGGCTACAAGTCTATTTGAATTGAAATTGGAGGGACGAGAAGCAATTCTGAGCTACAGAATAGGCCGCAGACCTATTTCCTTTGCTCAGGCAGTCAGATGACATGATGGAGGGCTAATTACTAGCCTAAGATGGCAGCGAAGAGAAACAGAGAAGTTTGGAAGCAAACCACAGTGATTGAGAAGGTATGGAAGTGGAGAAAAGAGGACTCTAGTAGGTTGATGGCAAAACCCTAACCCGTGATCAGAATATCAGAGAAAAAGACACCAGTTCTTGGAACATGCAGAGATTGCTAGAATTGCAGATTGATTGGGCCATCTTCTTGTCTAAGGGCTAAGTTATTAGATCGTCAATTGGCTAGTCATTTCTATTGCAATCTCTCTCTCTCCTGAACAATAGATATTTGATAATAAGAACTGATAAAGGGTTTTCCCCATCTTGGGGTTTTTCCCTAGCTTGAGCCAATTCCTGTGTTCTCTTGCCTTGGCTTGTCTTTTGCATTTACGTTTAATGTTCTTTCATCGGTTACTGTCATGGTTAATGTGATTAATGAATTTTATGATAGTGGAAAAACCTGTGAACAATTTATGAAACCAACGTTTCGGACTAGCTAGGTGAGTCCATCATCAAGGCAATGAGATCTATATTTTGAGAAGAGAGAGTCGTGAAAATTATGGAGCTATTAATAGTTGTGTACAAAGATATTTGATATTTTTTTGTTTAGAATGTCGGCTTGATTGATTCATAATTATTAATTAATGATTAATTTTATTTTATTTAATATATTATAATAGATAGATAGATATTTATATTTTAAATATTTAACTAATTTTATTAATATTAGTTAATATTATTATTATATTTTAAATATTTTATCTGTTATATATATTATATTACTTAGTGTGTTCATTATTTAATTGTATTAAATTTATTTAATTTAATTGTATATCATTTGTTATATATATATATATATATATATATATATATATATATATATATATATTATCGTTTAAATGTTTTATTTTATATTATTATTATTATTATTAATATTTAATACAATTTAAACATTATTCTTATTAATAGTTATTTATCTATTAGTTAACTATGTTATTCCTAAAATAATATTATTATTATAAATTATTATATATTATGATTATTATTATTATAAAAGATATATTATTATTATAAAGAATATTATATGATACGTTATATAAATGAGTAACTAGTTATGAATTAATTTGAATTGAAGAATTCTTTTTGACTTATCATATGTTATTAAGAGGGAGTAATAGATTAGTTTAATGCTTTTTCATTTTATTTAATAAGGGTTTCCAGGTGCTGCTTAATTTAAGACGGTCATCCCTATTCATGTTATTGGAGGATTTCTCAATTTCAATTGCCTCTTTCACCCTTCTTTTTAAATTGATAATGGGCTAATGATCTAATGAAGTAACTAACCTAAGCAAATAACATGTTAACTCAAAATTAACATGGTATTAGAGCTCAGGTGAAGACAAGCCCAAGCAAGAGTAAAGGAGAAAGTATTCGCTAACAGAAGTTTGAGTCTACTCGCTGAGGAAATATTTCGGCCCTATAATGATAATGCAGAGATCATTTTGGTCAGGGTTTGGGAACTTTTGTTTTTCCTCTTGGTTTTGGTGTTCCGTTGGGCATCAGGGTTTTAGGATTCCTTGAGTGTTTTTCATCGTAAGTATACTGTCTTTCTTGTGGCCTTCATTCAGTCAAATTCACAAATGGAACCAAAGGCCTAGATTCTGTTGTTAGGCCATCAAGCACAAGGCTACTCTCTTCAAGAGAAAGCTCTGTAATCTAGTTTGATTTCTGTACATGCAAAAGTGATGTATCATTCCAGGTATAAAACCAGAAAGTGAAAGGTTTTGACTAAAGATTATACCTCGGCCTTCTTTTCACAGTGAACATAATCCATTACAGAATCTCGGCCTTCAATAATATTAGACCAGCGAAGGAGTCAGTTCTTTTGGCCCTCCTAGGGCATCGACTTTGGAATTCATTGAAGGCTCCTTGCAGGTCTCAGCCCTCTCTCATGGGCATCAAGTTCTAAGCCTAAGGCTGATTTCTGTCACTGTTCAGTAAAGGTCTTCTTGCTACAGAACGGTCATCTGAAACCGAGTTTTTTGTTTCCAATCTCCCGAACAGTGTCACATAGCAGGTCTCCATCTCTGTGACTCTTGTTCTAGCAAGGAGTAAACTCGTTGAAGAATTTATTTATACAGTTTTGTACTCAGACAGCATGAAGCTTTATAGCTCCTGTGGTGTAAGTGATTGTTTTGCCTTCGCTACAATGATATTTCACTTGCTCTAATCTGGAATTCGCAGCAAAGATAAGTGCAAAATCACTCAGGATTGTTAACAGTATATATATATATATGTTCCAACTTCCTACAAAAGGAGAAATGTGCCGACCTGTGTTAGTTCAATTTTTCGGTCTCATTCTTCAGATTGGCTTAAAATCTTTGTCCTAATTTTGTTGAAGTTTGGACAACGAAGTTTGCACATTTATCTATGGTCTAACTACATTAACTTCTCTACAATCATTTCAAGCTAGAGTTGATCCTTTTGGAATTATCTAGATTTGAATCTGACATATACTTGTGGCTACAGTACGATCAGTGTTTCCAGTTTGGGAATTCCTTCCTTGAAAGTGAGTCCAATCTGAAGAAATAATATAACACATGAATGCTATCAAATATTAAGTACTCATGTTCAAACCATTGAAGCTTCAAATAATCATTAATGACATGCTTGTGTAGTCCATAAGCAGCGTTGAATGTATGCATTGCATTAAGTCTGATGTAGTTCTTCACAGACTGGCATAATCACGACTATAGCTATAGCATGACATTACAAGTCGGAAACCTCTGTGAGTGGGAAAGTATCCGATCATCAGCATTAATTCAGTCTTCCAACAAAGAAGAAAGTGACACATCACTTGCCAGACCAAGTCTCATCATTATCTTGCAGCAACAGTAGGGTTATAAACTTATATGTATACTTGACAGGCATTAATTTTGAGTGAAAAGACAGAAGTCAGAACAATAATAAGGATATCAGCAGTTGGACCTTAATCATTTCACTATATCATTATTACAGGTTATTTTCATCAAAGAAAAGGCAGAGAAGGTATGCTTGAATGAGGATGTTGCTTGTTGAGTACAAAGGACGAGTTGTTGATCCTCTTTCAGTTTCAAGAAGAATCAGTCCTGTAACTTATCTTGAAGCCCTGCTGTAACATCATTGAAAGAAGTTGCCCTGAAGATATTTGTGGACATCTGAAGATTGTTTCGTGATCAGACTTTCTTTGTGACAGAAGATCTTTTCTCCTGCAAAACCTAAAGAATCTTGTTTGGATCCTCCATTGGCTTGTAAAATAAGTCAAAGTTTTGCAGTGTGTAATGAACACTATGTGTTCACATCAATCAATGGCAAGTATCAAAACCTTGGGGGCAGAAGACAGTTTGCCCTATTTCAGAAATCTGGTACACGACTGTTATATATTCCAAGCATATTGATAGGATGTTCTGGAGTTTAAATTTGTGGCTGAGAAGTACCTTGACACATCTTGATTTGATATGCATTGCTTGGGTTCTCTCTAGTTTATCTAGAGTGTGGCAGAAGATATTCGGATCAGTGCTAATAAGGACTAAGAATCAGTATTGCTCAAGACAACTTGGCTCAATCAGTTTTGTAGCAGTCAGTCCAAAAGGAACAGAGCAGACCTCTCCAAGGCAAAATTCAGAGCAAGTCTCTTGGTGTCTTCATACAGTTAGAAGTACTTGTGATATCAAGGTATGATTCTACTAAGTTGAATTCATTGTTCAGAATCACTGTTGAATGTTCAGAGCATGTGAAAGAGACTGTCAGGACAAGTTTGTTTATATAGTTAAGTATTGCCTTAAAGATGAGGAGCAGATTGATGGAGGCTAAACGACCAACTGAAGTAAGACTTCAGAGGGAGCTATATAATCTGTCATAATAGCTTGATGACTCTTCTTGCCTGATAAAGGCAAGACATGTCCGCTGATTATGATTATGATGACTCTAATGATGCCTTTGATTACTCGCTTAGCTGCATAATCATGATTGATGATCTTGGCACATGGACCTAAGGGTCTACAGTAGGAAAAGGACATGTTACATGTGGCTCAATGATTATGTTTTGGCAAAGTCACTGTCTCTATATTTAGAGGGAATTATGGACAAGCCATGTTGATTGGATTATAAAAATGTCGTTACTGATGATGTCTAATTTATGACCTAAGTTGCACGAAACGGGGAGACAGGTACGAGTTTCCGAAATGGGCACGGGTACAAAATGTGACCCCCCACCCCCCAAATTTTGGAAACAGGGAAACGCAATATATATATATATATATATATTAGGACATTTAAGAAATATGTGCAATCATAAAGCATATATGATACATTCTAATTTATTACATTATGATTAAATTGTCAATGCATAAACTATAAGTCTCTAAAATTATATCACATTTACTCATGAATGATCACATAACGAAAATAGCAATATCCAAAATCAGCCACGAGAAATTTCTAATTTCTTGTCTCATGCTTGATTGGGAGTCTCCTCTTACATAGTCGAACGACCTTAATGCTCTTGATTAAATACAAGTTCCATACCCTAGTATCCTACGTGCTCTTGATTATTGGGAGTCTCCCCTGGATGGAGGGCTTGGTTCTCTTTTTTAAATACAAGTTCCATACCCTAGTACATGACAAAATCCAATGGAAACATTGCAATCCCCCCAATCCTAAAATCCTAAAAAACAGACAAGTCTGTTGGATTTTGAGTGAGGTCTAAAATTCTACTTTCTCCATATGAAATCCAATGAGGGCGAAACCACTCTCAAACATCCCGAGTCATTTCATGGCAATGTTTTAAAACTCCGACTCCGACTCCGACTCGGTCGAGGGTTGACTCCGACTCCGACTCCGACTCGGTATCGACTCGGCCGGCTCGATTGCAATGACTCGGTCGCTGTAAAAAATACATTAAATATTTATTTTTTATAAAAACACATAATTTTAAAGATTTTCATTCATGTTTCCAAACACACAGTATTAGAATATAGATAGAAGACAACATATGATCAAAGTAGGCTCATGAATATATCCATTATATCAAAATGGCACCTAGTGCATTGTCCAATACATACACGATGATGATATAGAGATCAAAACAAAAACACATAACCAAGGAGGCTATAAATGGCCTCTACAACAAAAGTCTATGACCAGTACTACTGGCTACTGCTAGAGCTGCCAACATCATCTGGCTCAGTGTTACTTGGGAGCAGGAGCAAAAGTGGGGAGTGAGAGCGAAAACGGGAGTGGGAGCGACATTTTCAGAAGCTCCTGGTTTGGGAGCGAATCCCAGAGGGGTTCGACAACCAATGTCACTAACATCAAGGTACATTAAGGAGAATGTCACTTTTACTTTAAGAATTTAACATTACCATGAAATTTGAATAGCATCTCAATAGTAGAGAGCATTTGAGTGTGTTAAATAGGGTTTGGGAGGGGGAAATGGACCCCAAATAACATTTAGCTAATTTATAAAACACATTGGAGTCCAAACCAATCAGCAAACACCTTAAAATTTCATTAAAAAAATGTTAAATCGTTGTTTTGGATGGGGTTACGGGCCTCTATTTATGACTCGGCCGAGTCAATATGGAAACGGTCGAGTTGGCTGAGTCAGCCATGACTCGGCCGAGTCATTGAATGACTCGGCCGAGTCATCGCTGATTCGGCCAACTGAACCGTTTCTTCAACCGAGTCACAGTTTTGGCCAATGAAACGGATCAACTCGGCCGTTTCCGTTTCGAATCGGCCGAATTTTAAAACTATGCTTTTGATAAGTACACTACATAATGACTCAAATACATTTATGAAGACTAAACCTAGTTACATTCTTCAACACTCCCTCTTAACTAGGGAAATTTTCAAAATAACATATACAAGTACAAGGATGATCTCAAAACATATGAACTATGACGAGTTTAGGCATTGCAATGCCATGGACTAGATTCTTGACCAGGGCAAACTATCCAAGGTCTTCCAACAGTTTAGGCACTCATGGTGCCATGACTAGATTCCTGACCAAGGCAATCTATCTGGGTGGGACTAAGATGGACTAAAGCTTTCAACCCCTCTAGGTACCATCAGGCTTACTTGCTAACCATCAACCCAGGGATCCAAGTGTGTATCCGAAGTCAAATCTCTATGACCAACGCCACCCTCCCTACTTCGGAGGATGGCGTTGGTCTAATTTCCTCCCAGACAATGTGTCTCACACACAAAGCCTCAACAAATCTCTTCCAAACTTTTATCATCATCAACAAGATCAACAATATCTACTAAACCAAGCATGTTGTAAGATATTCAAATTTCTTATTAGGAAGAGACTTTGTTAGTATATCAGCTACCTGATCGTCAGTCGAGACATATTGTAGCTTCATGATCCATCTCACACGAAGTTCCTAATGTAGTGGCACTTATTGTTGATATGCTTCATCCTAGCATGAAACACGAGATCTTCAGACATCTTCATGAAGCTTTGATTATCACATTTTATCAGAGTAGGACCTAGAGGCTTCTTGAACAAATCTATCAGAAGCTTCCTCAACCATAAAACCTCCTTTCCTACTTCACATGCAGCAAAATAATCTACTTCAACACTACTCAAAGCAAAGGTATCTTGCTTTCTACTAATCTATGAGATCATGGCAGATCCCAAACTAAAACATCCACCAGTAGTGCTTCTTCTATCGGTCTCATGGCCACCCCAATCGGAATCTGTGAAGCCAATCAGCTTGACTTCCTTCCTATCGTATTTTAGGCAATGATATGTAGTTCCACGAAGATATTTCAATATGTGGGCAGTTATCCAGTAATCATGATGAAGCTTCAACTGAAACTGACTAAGAATGTTTGCAGCCAAACATATATCCAGCCTAGTATTCACCAAATACATCAAAGAACCCACCAACTTACGATAGGAGGTAGGATCTACGAGACCATAGTTAGAGCTCCTCAACTTCTTGAGATTGGTGATCATAGTAGTCATGGGCTTGGAATCCATCATCACAAATTTTTGCAACCACTGGATGAGATATTATCCTTGCCCTAGATATATCTCCCCGGGATTTTTCCATACTTCCAGACCTAGGTAATAGTGCATCAGTCCCAGATCCTTCATCTCAAATTTAGCTACCAGCATCTTCTTGCATTCTTGTATCCTTCGCTCCACATCCATAATGAAGAAACCATCCACATATAGTAGAATAATGACTGGCTCATTATCCACAACCTTGATGCAGAGATTTGGATCAGCAGTAATTTTCACGAACACATTTCTTAGAAGGTATGCATCCATTATTGCATACCATGCCCTAGGAGCTTGCTTCAAACTATATAGGGCCTTCTTGAGTCTACAGACATGAGTGTTTGTGCTATTTTCTTCAAAGCCTTCGAGTTGTTCAATGTATACTTCCTCACCAATGGTCTCATTCAAAAATGTTGTCTTTCAATCCATTAAATGGATATTCCATCCCATTGTAGCAGACAATGAAACCAAAGATCTAATGGTAGTATACCTTGCGGTGGGTGCAAAGGTTTCTCTATAATCTGTGCCTTCCTTTTGAGAGAAACCCCTTGCAACAAATCTAGCTTTGTATTTGTCTATACTTCCATCAACAGTGTGCCTGATCTTGTAGATCCATTTGGAGGTGACAATCGATTTGTCACTAGGTCTAGGAACGATTTCCCAAATGCCACTCTTCATGATGGATGATATTCTTCCTGCAATGCCTTCTTCCATGCTTCTTGATGAGCAGCGTCTTAAAATGTAGATGGTTCAGTTTTGTCATATACGCAGCATATCCAAAATATCTTTTCAGCCTTTTGCTTTCTCTAAAGGTTCCTTTCACAGCTCCATGTCCTTCAACATCTTCAAGAGTAGCTTTTAGCCAATTTGGCCTCTTCCTAGTGTTGGAAAATCCATAGATTGGCAGTTAAAATGATTTCCCTTATTAGTGACATTAACTTGTGATATTTTCATTATTAGTATTAGATCTTTTGATTATCTTTTCTTATCATCAAGATTAATGCCAAGCAACAAATAGAAGAGAACACAAGATATAGGCACACTGCCAGGGCAAAACCCCCCTCGAGGAGAAAACTCAGTCACAAATTCTTCCTTAAGTAGATTCAAGATGAGACGACCAAGACCCTTACAACTTAGACTCGAGACTACCTCCATCCATCAAGTCAACCTTGTCATTCTTCTTCATACTTTGATCCTTGCAATGACAGTGAACTTCTCACTGTGATAACAATAAGATAACATCTAGTTTCCATCATCAAGATATTCATTGTGGTAGCAATGAGATAGAACCTAAGTACATCACTGTAATATTACCAAAATGTGATCATTGTAGTAGCACCAAAACCAAGGTAGCACTAAAACTGTGATAGAAATAGCATCAAGTCACTGTGATACATCACTAAATTGTCTCCACTACAATCTGCATTCTATATGTTGAGAATGTCACAAAATTATCTCTGAGATCATAGAGAGTGTTCCGCTGAGATCACCCACACTTTACCGCAACCTTCTCTAAGATCCGAGCTAGTAATCTGTATCATATCACTGGAACTTGTTCTTTGAAACGTGAACTTGTGTGATAGTGTATTGCAAAGATCACAGGCGTGTCTATATAGTGGTATGTCCATCCTAAATGGGTCGACATGAATCATGAAGAGATGTGTCTTTGTTGTAGGCCAACATGAGTTCATTTTATGACTGTTCCTTTGAGGTCGACTTGGAGTCGTTAAGGACACTGACTTGATAATGGACAAGTTTTTAACCAATAAACAAATTGACTTTGACAATACACTAAAGCCTACAATGGAGGCTTGACCTAAGACAAATGACCCAAGCATGAAACCCATGCTTTAATAAGTCAATTTCAATAATAAAAAATTATTTTTGCTTTACAAATATATTACATTTGACTCGACTACAATTATGAAGCCCGAACCTAGTTACATTTTCCAACACTCCCTCTTAACTAGGGAGGTATTCATATTTACATATAATCAAACAGGTACATGGAAGATCTCAAGACACATCATCCATGAAAATGTTTAGGCACCGCAATGCCGTCAACTTTATTCCTGACTAGGGCAATCTATCAATTGGTCACTCAACAATTTAGGCACCACAATGCCACGGACTAGATTTTAAACAAGGCAATCTATCTGGGTGGGACTAAGATTGACTCAAGTTTTCAACCTCTCAAGGTACCAGCAGGCTTACTTGCTAACCATCAACCCAAAGATCCAGGTGTGCGTCAGAGCTCAACGACCAACGCCACCCTTCCAACTTCGAGACCTAGACATCAACACAAAGTGTCGGCCAGACAAAGCTTCAACACCCCTTCATCCAGCAAATCAAGGACAACAAATCTCTCCCGATCAAACTAATCAGTAATAAGCATGCTATCAAAACCTTCGAGAGATTTACCTATACAAAAACAACCCCAATCAATAATATACTTTCACATGTACATAATCAAATACAAACCTGTAAGGTCTTCTAGACTATCAACCGAATCTTTGACAAAAGATTCCCATCATACACTTTTCCTTCCTACTTCATATGCAACAACATATTCTTCAATCGGATCCTACTTTTCTTCTTTCTACAGCACCTCAAAATGCATTCTCCAATTTCCTTCTCTCACTCATGGCCTTCACTAAAACTTAGGATTGTTAGTCCTGGTCTAGTGCATGACACGTGAAGTAGAGAACCATATCTGTCACTCCCTCTTAATTAGAGAGGATCTAATCATTCTTGTACAAAGAATATTCTCAACCATCCTCTTATCCTACGGAGATTTCATCCAAGCTCCCTCTTAACTTAGGGAGTTCTACTTCTTCTTTATGACATCAGAGAATCTTTCATGGCTTCCAGGTTGAAGAATCTAGGGCAATTAGGTTTAGTATGATTCTTCTTGACTTGATAACAATTTGTGAAGTCTTTTTACAATTTGTCTTATTAGCTTAATTTTTTTGTTCTTCTTATTAATGCATGTGTGTGTGCTTCATCAAATTGCTACCAAAACATAAGAAAAAGAACACAAGATGTTGGCTCTCTGCTAGGGCCAAAGCCTCTCTTCTCTTGAGAGGAAAACCCCTCACTAAGTTTTCTCTTATTGAAGCTTCTTATTGATCAATGCCAAACCCTAGACCTTTGAATGAATATCCTCCAAGTACAAGTCAAGTCCTTCCTCCTCCCTGCACCTGGTTTCCCTGGCACTTTGTCTTCCTCCTTCTGACACTTCGTTCCTCGGCACTTCATCCTCCTTCCTTTGGCACTTTGTTCTTCCTTCAACTTTTGATGTACCTTGTTGCACCTGCTCTAGAAGAGACTCTTGTGATGAGTCCCTTCCCTTGTGATGATCCCTACCTCCTCCTTGACTAAATGAGCTCTTCCTTGAGGTGTAGATGCAAACTAGGCAGGACTATTCTCCAGCCCTAATTCTTGCACATGTGGGAGGTTTGCTTGATGTAATATGGTTCCTCTCTCCTTTGCTTGAGGACCTTCCTTCTTCGCTTGGATAGGAGGCCTTGTAGAGCTAGATTCAAGCCCAAACAATGAGATATGCTTGACTGTAAGTTGTTGTTGTCATAACCGCAAGCAACCCTCTTTTTCTTCGCATATGTGATTGGTATTGGCCCTAGAACAGTCCCAAAACCTTCGGTGTCCCTTCTATCTTCGTCGCTGCACTTGGAGGCTCCTTCTTCATCCTTCGCTCACCTTTTCTCAACTCATGTACTTCGTTGATTCCAGAGGTAGATGAATGGGACGTTGGAGGAGTGGACAACCTCGATATATAGAGGATTGTCCCTCCTTTAGGCCGACTTGAAGATTGTTGGCCGACTTGTCTTCTTTACTTCAATTTGCTTCATTTAATGGTGCCATTACTAGGAGGAGGCTTGACTTTGCTTGGAAATGTATTCTTTGACTCTCTTACATAAATATACATGGTGTAACATTCCCTTAAGGTCTTCAACATAATTCTTTTGACTCTTTCACTCACCTATAGCACTTTAACATGTGCTAGACCTACTTTAATGAGCAATAAACTCATTGACATATATTATAAAAATAATATTTCTTTTCTTGAATAATTACAAATATCAAAAGTACATTTATGAAGATAGAACCTAGTTACATTTCCCTCAAAATTCCATCCTTCTTATCAAAGTCATTCATATATGATGCTTATCACATCAACTTTACTTACGATCATTTTCACTATCGTGAAGATCATGTACCTACACAACTTAGATAGCAAGTACAACCAAAATTATAGAAGCATGAAGTTAGCCATATCAAAAAACTTTTAATAGCAGAAGCATTTAGACTTTTCACTATACTTTAATACTTCAACTTCTTGCCCAGGTTTAGTTAAAAACCCTAAATCACATCCACAGCTCATCAAGATATCAAGCTCATTATATCTAGGGTTTCAATATTCTTTCAAAGACATGACAAGTTCTTTTCATACAACAAACCCTAGAAACAAATCAGATCAATGAATCTAACACTTTGTAGAATTCATATGTTAGAATCCTCACTAAGATTTCATACATGAGCTTCAACAATCAAAACCAATCACAGCTTAATCAACATCATGACTAGCATCTACTAGGGTTTGATGTAAACCCTAGATTTTTCATCTACAAATTCACAATCACTTATATAGATTCATAAATTCCAAATGGTTATACACACTAGAGAATTTAACTAATACTAGGGTTTCGCTACTAAACCCTAGATTTTCAAACAACATCATCCTAGACCATCAAACTTTGACTAGGGCTTGTTTCCAAACCCTAGGACTCATGACCATTAACACTTAAGTCAACACATATATCTAGGAATTCATCAGCATATCATAAGCACATCATATGTAAGGCAATATTAATATGTTAGACATATACCGACTTAGAACTCGCTAGGGTTTCAATCAAATGAATGCATACCTAGGGTTTCATTCCTAGGACTCTAAATACATAATAAGGGTTTTGCTTTATCGACCCAACCAAACACAAAAGATCTAGTGTTTCATAACATAGCAAAGCAAACCCTACTATTCCAAAATTTCAAAGGTTGGAGATCTCAAACAAACATCATTCAACCCTAACAAGTTAGGGTTTCCATGATCATACATAAACCCCAAACATGACATCATTAACAAAACTTCAAATACATTTCACAATAACCCTAAGCAGTTTTAGGGTTTCAGATATTAACATTAACATGCCCTTAGGTTAGGGTTTTCCAGAGAACCTGTCTAGGGTTCTATAAAATTAATTAAGAATACGAGAGGGTAGATTTATTAAGTGATGAATCACCCAAAGCAAGAATCATTATGATTCAATATCAATGGATATAATGATGTTAGTAATATATTATCAAATGAATAAACATTTATTATAAGGAAATTATTTTCCTTGTAGTTTGAGACATACCTTTGTTCCTTGACAAATCTTGTAGGGACTCCTTGAAGTGCCATGATATTTTGTATCTATCACAAATACTTCTAGACAAATATGCGATACCTAGAATATGATGCTTTTTTCTCAATTTATGTTTTCTAAAAATGGAGGACGGAATCCTCTATACAAAAATCAAATTTTCTTTTCTTTTAATTAATACTAAGATTTTACTTGACATCCTAGATTGCTTTATAAATCCTAGAACATAAGGGTTTAGGTTCTTGTATGTTCTAGACTAGGATTATGTGAATCATCTAAGATAATAAAAGCTTATGAACATACATGCCTTGAGTTTGCACACATTTGATTTTATTAGACTTGTGACAAGTGTAATTTGTTACGTGATAGTACTTACTTGATTTTCTTGAGCTGGTACCTTGTGTTCTTCATAGGACAGACTTCGGGTCCTCTTCAAACTGAATACTTCTTGATGCTTCTTGTAGTCATAGATACCTTAAATCATTGGTAGATTTTCATAGGCAGCTATTCCGAGATCCTTTATCTACAATGAGAAGTAGACCGAATGTACTACTCTACTATATATATCATTGCTTCAACAATTACTGCTTCAACTTTCTTTCTTCTTGATTGTAATTTATTACCGAATTCCTTCATTGTGATACTACTTCACTGTGATATAACACTGAGAGTCTTCACTATAGTGCGAGTTTTGAGGTTACTGAAATCATCTTTGTAATAGCATCGAGACCTTGTGTTAGCATCGAACCTATTTCTCTGAGATCTTGTCATTGCACTGAGACCCGAGATGTAGAGACGGTGCCATTAATGAAATGCAACGACTGTGTCATTACTAAAATAATTAGAACCTATTCTTTGAAAAGACCAAACCATCTCACTGTAGAAGTACCGAAATTTTATCTTTGTGGCAACATTGGATCATGAAGAGATGCATCTTTGTTGTAAGCCGACATGAGTTCATTTTATGATTGTTCCTTTGAGGTCGACTTGAGGGAGTCATTAAGGAGGTTGACTTGATGATGGAGGAGTCTTTAACCAATAAACAAATTGACTTTGACAATACCCTAAAGTCTACAATGGAGGCTTCACCTAAGACAAATGACCCAAGCATGAAACCAATGCTTTAATAAGTCAATTTCAAAAATAATAAGATTATTTTTGCTTTACAAATATACTATATTTGACTCAAACACAATTATGAAGACCGAACCTACTTACATTTTCCAACACCTAGTGTTCGATGTGATCATAGGTTGGCTAGGCTCACTTGGTCCTTCTTCTTCTTCTTCTTCTTCTTCTTCGAATATTGGTATAACTTCTTCATCAGAATCAATAGGGATATCTTTGGATATTTGTAGCCATGATTTTCATCAAATATAACGTCCCTACTTACTTCAATATGTCTTTTCCTTGATGTAGATTATATATGCCTTTAAGGAGAGACTATAGCCAACAAAGATCTGTTTGATGCTTGTAGAATCTAACTTCTTTTGTTTGTCCTTTGGAACATGGATATGTGCAAGACTCCCAAAGATTCGAAGGTGGTCCACACTTGGCTTCTTCCCTGCGAATGCTTCCTCAGGTGTCATACTCTCAAGAATTCTATGAGGCCTTCTATTTTGAATATATACTGTTGTCATTGTTGCTTCTCCCCATAGAAATTTTGGTAAGTCTTGATCAAGGAGCATTGTTTGTATCAGTGTTGTGAAAAGCGCGATCTAATCGCGCTTTTCTGAAAAAATCGCGATTTTTTCCTCAGACTGCGTAAATCGCGCTTTTTAAAGGAAAAAATCGCGGGGAAAATTTTTTTGGCGCTTTTTTCGAAAAAAGCGCGATTTTTACCCAAAAAATCGTGGGGTCGGGCGGCAGCGGGTTTTTAAAGGGAAAAATGAAATTTCATTTGCCCATTTGGACAGCGCGCGACGGAGGAAGAGCTTCTCAGTTGGGAGAGAGGGTTTGGTGGGCGATTTTGCCGATTCAAGGGTCTATGCTCACCATTTCGAGAGGAGATCGCCATTTTCACCGTAGAAACGGTATGTAGGTTGATTTTTTTTAGTTTTCATTGTTTCAAAACAATGTTTT
>APFE030404131.1:0-12489 GCA_000404065.3 Pinus taeda
GAAGGAATTATCTCCTTCAGAATTGCGTAGTTATTTTAGAGGTCAGTGTTGTGTGTGAGGTGAGATTCACATAGGTTGTAGATGGAGGACCCAGGAGAAACTACGCAAGGAAACAGGAGGCTTGGAGGACTGAAGGAAGGCATATCTATTGTCTATTCTGTCTATGAGCAACAGTGAGGGATTGTATTGAGAGCTAAATAGCTTGTGAGCTAAAGCTTTGTGTAACCCTGAGATATTTCCACTTGTATGATAATGCAGATAACGGGGTTTTTAGCTGAGGCTTCCCCAGAATATTCTTCTGTGTTTCATGTGTGATTGATTTCTTCTTCATATGTTATATGTGTTTTGTTTGATCTTGCTCAAAATCGATTAAGCTTCCGCAATTTTGATTGTAGAAGTAGATTAAGTATATTGCTTTAGTTACATTGCATTATCAATTTAATCTACAGTTTATCTACAAGATGTGTAGAGGGCAGAATTTCTACACAATATGGGCCTTACACCATCACTAAGGATGTAGGGGACAATTATTTTGAGCTCAAAATTCCACCATTCCTTGGCCTACACCCTGTGTTCAATGTGGATTACCACGACCATACTTTCCACCATTACTGGACACATCAAACATTGCATAACAACTAACACCAAAAGAATTAAATCCAGATTGTATGGAACATGCAAGAAGTGATCAGATCATGGACATGCATATCAAGAACACTCACCAGCAAAAGATCCAACTATATCGGGTTGTCAAAGTTGGCCAACTAGTGCACCAAGGCAAGTGGCTCACTAAGGACCAAGTTCAACAAAAGTTTCCCCATGTCATGGAGACACTCAACGCAATGGGGACCATTGCTTCATAAGGGGGAAGGACTGATCCATATGGATATCAGTGGCCACTCCCTTATTCCACTTGGACCCCCACCATTGTTTATTTTTAGTTTTCTTAATTGTAGCACAACTTACTATTTTTGGCATTTTTTTAGGTCCTAAACTTCCAAAATTGTTTTGAGGGACGAAAAGACATTTTTAGGGAAAAATAAGAGATCGATAAATTCCAAAACACAATGATTATTTTGATTTTGGCCTCCTCTTCAACATAATTGAAGCAAGGTATTATGATAGCCAAACGGAGATCTTATACCAAAGTTACAACCCCGGGAAGTTGATGTACCTATTTACAAAAACGGGCCCCACAATTTTGGCACTTCATCTCATAGGGTTATATTTTTGGATGTTAGGCTTTTCCATTGTTTCTCAATAATAAATAGGGCTTTGAGCCTCATTGCAACATAGTTCAAAGGCATGTAGCTGCCACATCGCTTTTCAGAGATAAGCTACCATCGCCTGATTTAGTTTATTTCCATTATGTATGTAAGCATATTTCAGTTATTTGATATTAATGAAATGAAGTGTTATTTTGTTGCAAATCTTTATTTATGGTTATATCTATAGTTTGTCCTGTTCCTGTTTAAGTTCATATAGGTTTGGTGCATACACTGCCTCATTTGAAAGATCTATCTAGGTACCGGAGGATTTTTGGCAAGCCCTTGCCTATGGCTTTGGGCCTGCGATGAACCTCAAAAAACATTCTTTAGGGGAAAAATATCTCAAGAAGTCTAGGAACCGAAAAACTGTTAAAAATAGAAAATGCTTCTATAACAAAGGAAATTGATGAAATCGACTGGGGGTCTAGGTGGAATAGGTGGGTTTCCACCAATATCCACCTGGATAAATCCTCCCTCCTTAGAAAGAAATGGTCCCCATTGCGTGTAGAGCCTCCATGAGGTGAGGGAATTTTTGTTGAACCTAGTCGCTAGTGAGCCACTTGCCCTGGTGAAGGAGTTGGCCTACTTTGACAACCAAATATAGATGGATCCTCTGTTGTTGAGTGTTCTTGATATGTGTGTCCATGATCCTATTATTTGTGTTCCTGTTCGATACAACTTGGGTTGAGCTCTATTAGTGTCAACTTCTCAGCAACGTCGGATGTGTCCAACAATGGGGGAAAGTATGGCCGCAACAGGTCCACATTGAATACAGGGTGCAGGCCAAGGAATCCTGGAATGATGATCTAGAAATAATTGTTCCCTACGGCCTTAGTGATGTGTAAGGCCCATATCAGAGTGGGTAAAGCTTGCGGTGGGGCCTAGCGAGGTGGTCCTTCGGCAAATGTAACCAAACTTTGTCGCCCACCTGGAACTTGTGTGGCACTTGATGTTGATCATGAAGTTTCTTGTCCTTTGCATTTTCAATGTACAATATGTCATGGACCTGCTAGGGGATGTGATGAATGAGCTCAATGAAGCTATTAGACCTGTCAGCTTTGGATTGGACATGAGTTGAATCTTCCTGAGTGACTGCAAATTGTATGGCAACATCAGTCAGACATAGTGGCTGGAATCCCAATCCCACTTGAAAGGGGTTGTGGCAAGTTGAGTTGTGGAGAGCCTTTTTGTAGCTCTATTGGACATAGGGGAGGCTCACATCCCATGTGCATGGGTGTTTCGAGTTATACATGCACAGGATGTGCACGATCATCCTGTTGATGACCTATGTTTGGCCATCAATTTTGGGGTGAAAGGCCTGGTCTTAGTGCACCTGGTATCTAATCGCGACCAGAGGCTTGACCAGAATGCACTTAGGAACTAGTTGCTACAATATGATATAATGGATTGTGGGATCCCAAAGTGTACCCATACTCGCTCAAACAAGAGTTTGGCAGTGGATTCTACTAAGATACTCTTCTTGCAAGCCTCCATAATGGCCATCTTAGAGAATATGTTGACGACCATTAAAACATAGTCGTCACCATGTTTGGTAGAAGGAAGGCCCGATATGTAATCCATGGAGATGGATTCATAGGTCCAACTAGGAGTAGGCAAAGGAGCATACATGCCTTTCTTCTTTATTGTAGGTTTGGAAATAGCGTAGGCAGTGCAAGATCTGATGTACTACTTCTCAACATACTGTCGAAGGTTTGGCCAATAAAAATACTTCTACAGTACTACCATTGTCTTTTCTATCCCAAAATATTTAGTGAATCTACTATAGTGTGCCTCCCAAATCATCTTGGCACACTTGCTTGAACATACATAGAGGTGTTCCAGGTAGCATAATAACGCGTCCTAGAGGTGAAAGTTTGGAACCTACTTAGCTTCCATGAGCATCTGGTATGTGGTGTTGAATTCTGGATCACCCTTGTAAATATGTGTCCATTTCAAAGTCTTATGTCCATAAGAGTCGATCAGAGTGGTGAGCACCATGACCCGTGATTGACTGAGGCAGTCTGCAACATTATTGGTGCTTCCCTTCTTATTGCAGAGATGTGGACATTTCTAATGGCGATTGTTTTACAACTTTCCTTATGTCTATATGAACTACAGGGGTTGGTGGTCTGTGTGGATAATCGATTCCTTCTCCCATTATGTAATGCTTCCATTGTCGTCAAGCCTGCACAATGGAACACATCTCTTTTTCATAGGTGGGATACTGTCAAACTGTTTGTTAAAGTGTCTCACTGTGATATGCCACCAGATGCCCCTGCTGGGTAAGAAATGCACCAATATCATAGTTGGAGGAATCTATCTCAATCTCAAATGGTTGTTGCAAGTCTAGTAATGTGAGAATTGGTGCAAAGCAGAAATGATGCTTCAACTCAAAAAATTCCTTCTGTTGGGATTCAGACCAAAAGAAATTTTCTTTCACTCTGCCCTTAGTGACATGACTCAAAGGTCAAGTGATATGAGAGAAACCCAATAGGAACTTGCGGTAGAAATTGGCAAGACTTAGAAAGATGTGAAGCTCTGTTAGAGTGGTTGTGGTTGTCCAATCCCAAACAACTTGTATCTTGGTTGGGTCCACATGCACACCCTACTCATCAATTATTTACCCTAGATATTAAACTTGGGTCATACCAAAAGTGCATTTCTCCAAATTGGCACACAATTTTTGTTGACATAGGGTTGTAGGACTAGTCGAATATGGTGAAGGTGCACTTCCAAACTTTGTTTGAATATTAGGATGTCATCCAAATACACTACCACGAATGAGTTGGTGAAGGGATGCAAGATGTGGTTCATTAGCCTCATGAAGGTTGTGAGGCATTTGTCAACCCAAAAGGCATGACCAACCATTGGAAAAGGCCCTCCTTAGATTTGAGGTAGTGTTCCACACATCAGAGGCTTCGATTAGTACCTAGTGATAATCAAACTTCAAGTCAATCTTGATGAAATATTTGGCCCCCTTGAGCTAGTATAAGAGGTCATCAATCTGTGGGATTGGATACTTATTACGGACAATGATCTTATTCATTTATTCTATACCAACACGATAGGGCTCCCACAGGGTGATGAACATGGTCGAATGTGCTCTTTCTACAATAGCTCTTGAATCTTCCTCTTGATTTCATCGTTCTCCAGAACAGGGCATCGATAGATCGCTTCGTTGGGTAGCGACGTGCCCCGGGTAAAATGGATGGAGTGCTTGAACTGATAGTGTAGTGGTACCCTTGTGGGTGAGGTAAACATGTCCCTGCACTCCTCAACAACCTTGTCCATTTACTACTTCTGTATGGAGGATCCATGTCTGAAGGTCGTGGATGTGGCCACGATCTTCTTTTTTCCCTAAGGGTGAATCATAAGGAAAATTTTTTTAACACTAATTAATATAATTTAACAATAAAAAGTAACAAGAAGATTACGGTGGCTCGGTTGCGGTGTTCCTTCAGGGACCACGCAAATGAATATGCCACCCTACTAACTAGAAATTGCCTATCTATCTTCCTAGTTTAGGGAAAATCCTTAGGTTCACTTACCCTCCTAGCCCATGCACTTATCTCTCATGAAGTCCAAAGTATTCCCCCACCCATTGCCCTAATTAGTGCCACATAATTCTCATTCATGATCCTCTAGCCACTGCCACCTTACCTCTTACACTTACCCCATTGCACCCCCCACCCCAATTAATAGCTTAGGTGGTTGAGTCATTCACACACCCCTTTAATGCAATAAAAAAATAATATAACCTTTTAAAGGTGTAGGTTGATCCTTAAGCCCAATATTTTGAATCTCATTATGATACCACATATGAGATTCCCTTCTATGGGTCTCAAGCTTGTAAAACAAAACTTAGCAAAACAAAACATTTTTGTTTATTTCAGTTGCATACTTACTTTTTATTTTTCATTCACAACATGCATATCATTACTATGTTTTATAGCATACATTTAAAAACACATTTTAAATAAGCACAATCTAATTCATACACTTTGACGGTAAAAAATAACAAGAAAAAATGTGGTTATTGTGGCTCAGTTATAGTGTTCTTCCTGGGAACACCCGACTGAATATGCCACCCTCCCAACTAGAAATTGCATGTTTGGCTTTCTAGTGTAGAGAAAATATGTGGAAACTCCATAAGTTCCCTTTCCCTCTTAACCCATGTCCATACTGTAGTCGTAGTGTATTTGGTTTCTTAGAGATGACACCCTCCCGATGCCCCACTAAAAATCCACTTCCCTATTTAAAACTCCCTTTTTCCTTCCATCGACCCTCCTTTCGCCCACTTTTCCATGATAATACGATATCCCATTTGAAACTTCAAAAAAGAAAAGTTTTCATCGTCCAGAACCCTCCTTGCACTTATCCCCTGTGAAGTCCAAAGTTCCCCCCCCCCCACAAATTAGTGCCACATAATTCTCATACATGACCCTCTAGCCACCACTAACTTACCTTAGATATTGGTGAATGATACATCCACAAACTATATGTACTAGGAACATCCACCCACAGGGATCACTTCTTGTCGACTCAACCATAGAGCCTAACCCCAAGAGTGTTGAGATAATTGAACCTGTAACCTCTCAATAGAAAATGTGCTTTAATGATGAGAACTTGACCAATTGAGCTAACCCTCAAAGCTATTAATCAATTATTAGTTACACTAGAAGGTTAATCATTTACCTAACTACTAATCAAGATTAAGTATATTAATACGTTTAAACATTTATCAAGATAAATGTTAATAATAACTTAATCATTAATCAATCATCTAACATAGTATGCAATAAAATATTATTGTATTCATACATGGTCTAAGTATGTAGCTAGCATATGCACACTTCATGTGTATACTAATAACACTAATAAGGATCTATCACATCAAGACATCTCACAACAGGTAGTGTAACAAATTGGCATAGAATAATATGGTAAGGGAGTGAGCATTACACTCCATCATCATTAGAATTCCCTTATTTGAAATATATTATGAACCCATCACTAGTTGTTTGCATCAAATTAATTTGGGCTTTATTCAATTCCCTTACAATTTTTCCTACACACACTGCAATACACCTTTTGATTTATTGGACCCCTTATATTCTCTCACAATTAACTCAAAACATTATTGTCCTCCCAATGCTAACAAGGAATTAACTCTAAACTTCATGTTTTCTCATTAATATCATTAAACAAATACTACATTTCCTTCATCTCCTAAACTTATACTTTTGTGCTTATCTACCTCAACCAATAAACAATGACCCACCAATAACACCACTCTTATATCAGTATCTATGTGTTGAATGTACACCCAATATTATGCAAGAGAAAAAAACCCCAAACTACACATTTAAGAGAAATTGACAACCTTACTTTACATCACATGGGATATGTATGAAATAAAACTACAAATTAATTTCTACCATATTCATTAGAAGTAATGAAATTAGATATAATACTAAAAGGATGAGAACAAATCAATATTAAAGTACCAAACTACACAAAAAAATTGATGTGACTCAGGAAAATCCAATAAGATTTTGATGTGAATGCATTATAAAGCTAAAGATTTAAAAGACTCCAATAAGAATACAATAAACTAAACTAGTTTATTGATAGTTGTAAAACCTTATAGGCCTGCCACTAGAATTCCAATAATTCAAATAGCACATAGTCCCAATGTGATTAATTTACAATCTTTAAAAAAAAATCCTCCAAATTATTTTCATTAATATGATCTAATTATAAAGTATAAGTTAATCCTAGATGCTAGCCCCAAGGGTTAGTTCAATTGGTTGAGTTCTCATTGCTAAAAGCATGTTGCTAATGGGAGGTCATGGTGTTAATTCTCCTCGACACCCTCAAGGTTAGACTCTGATAATAAGTTGGTGGGAAGTGATCCCATTCGGTGGATCTATCCAAATATTTCCTTGGAAAAAAATAAGCAATCCTATATGCCATCTAAATTAACATTAGATATCTTTTTGTTTGAGAATTCATACATTACTACAATATATTTCCTTCTCTTTGTATTTAGAATTTCCATGTAATGTATTATTTGAGGAAGGAAAAAAAAATTTGAATGAACTTGACACAATGGTGGACAATGTGATTTTCATAAAATTTACATCACTACATTGCTAGAAATTTCTGAAATAGCACTGTGTAATATATGTAATAGGACGGATCACATATATTACACAATATTATTCCATAAATCTCTGACAATATGAATAACTGTGGAAGTCTCCAATCATCACTACATCATTTACCAACATCCTCCTTTTCAATGCATGCCCTTTTTGACGTTGTATTACTGGTAGAATGGGAGTCACACGAAATTATTCTATAATGTCTTGTGGTCATACATTCTTAAGAAACAAATTTTAAAATCAAGTTTGCATCATTGTTTCTTTGAACACATGTTTCTTGTGTTTGATTAGAATTGTTATGTTTGGTTGTTACATCTATTAACACTCAAGAGTTTCTCTTGGATGTGAAAAAAACTCCTAAGGTAACCTTTTCAACCAAACTTTTAGGTTATAGGCTATCCCTTCCAACCCAGAGATGTCTCTCTCTTGCATCTCAATCACCTAGTGTCACTTCAGTAACTAGCTGTGTACTTGAAATAATGGCTAGATCTTTAGTCGAGGGGTATTGAAAAGGGTTTGGTTGGGAATGAGAGAGACATTCCATTGGGAAATGGAGTCAACAAGCTATGGTTTGTTGCAATCATGAAGACATTGGCTACATGATCAAATATTGACAAAGGCAAGATAGATGACACACCTTAGACATTTCAAGTTATGATTGTGGATGGAAGTAGAAAATAGGAAAAACAATCCACTGCAGTAGGGCATGGAAACTGAACCCTAATGTATCTTTAGAAGGAAGGAATGCAGGCATTTGAATTGATGAAACAAAACATTAGATTACGAATTCCATGACATTTTCTTTCATTCAAATGGAATAATAGAGAAGGGAATCACCATCACATGAATCTTTGTGTTAATAATCATAAATCTTCTAATATTGGCAACTGTAAAATGTATAAATATTTGAAAAAACACATAGAAAATAGCTATCTTTTTATAAAAATCCAACCCCTGGACCCTCCTTTTACATGTATAATATAGAATAACATATCAAGCTGAGATCCACAATTTTTGGGGAAATTAAAATTACAAAATATGTAAAAATATCAAACAAATATCAAGATCCAAAAAAATGGATCTAAAAGCCTCCTCATCCATCTTTAGTTTGTTGTTAAGTCGAATCGTTGAGGTGGCTCTCCAACTAAAAGTTCATTGGGGTTTTTTTTTCTAAAAATAGAATAATTAAATCTTGCGAATTTCTAAAAAATAGGCTTCAAAGATGCATTTAGATCTTCCAAACTAGGACACCTGTTGCAAAACTGAAAGAAGTTTTTGTAAATTAGCTCGTTCCCAACAAAATCCTGTTTTGGATCTTGGAAAAAGGAATGCAAAGATTCCTTTGTATCCTCCAAACCATGATATATGGGTAAAAAATAAGAGGTTTTTGTAAATTGGTCCATTCTTGTAAAAAAACCTCTTTTGGTTTTCAAGAATACATTTCCAACTTTGTAGAAACTAATTTAAAGTTGTTTTATAATGATTTTCACCTAATACTTCAAAAGTAACAAAAACCAAGCGAGAATAGAGTTGGCTTTTTTCAAAGGATTTTTTAACTTTTGGAAATGCAAAAAATAGTACTAAAAACATCAATACTTTCTAGATGTGTATTGAATGTTGCATCATAATGGCATTATAAGTGTATCAAAATATAAAAACATTGCATCTTATTAGCATCATCTATGTTTCAAAATACATAAATTTTGCATCATGTTACATTATTTTTTGTTCATTAATAAAATTGATAGTAAATGGATCAATAAAGAGAAAACAGTAGAAAGGACCAACAAGGCCAAGGCTTGTGTTCAAGGTGATGAATAAGGGGCTTCAAAGACTAGTTAGGTCTATAACCATTTTCTCTATTCAATTCATCATGGTGCTTTTAGATTTCAATGGCTTGAAGGATTGATCCAGGGGATTAATTTAGTGTTAAAATTAAAAATGTGCAACATAGTTCAAAACCTGAATGATTGGATATATCTCGACGATCTGAATCCAACGCAACTTGTTTCACTCAAAACTGATATCGTATGTTCCAAATATCGTGTTCTGATTTATTTGCCAAACAACTAAAATTTTAAAAGTTGAAGTTGATGGTACACCCAATCAGCAGCAACCCATACGCTAATTGGGAATTTGGTTTGAATTGGTGATTTGGTTTTAATATTGCTTCATAATGGCATTATAAGTGTATCAAAATATAAAAATTTCGCATCTTATTGGCATCATCTATGTTTCAAAATACATAAATTTTGCATCATGTTACATTATTTTTTGTTCGTTAATAAAATTGATAGTAAATGGATCGATAAAGAGAAAACAGTAGAAAGGACCAACAAGGCCAAGACTTGTGTTCAAGGTGATGAATAAGGGGCTTCAAGGACTAATTAGATCTATAACAATTTTCTCTATTGAATTCATCATGGTGCTTTTAGATTTCAATGGCTTGAAGGATTGATCCAAGGGATAAATTTAGTGCTAAAATTCAAAATATGCAACATAGTTCAAAACCTGAATGATTGGATATATCTCGATGATCTGAATCCAATGCAACTTGTTTCACTCAAAACTGATATCGTATGCTCTAGATATCGTGTTCTGATTAATTTGCCAAACAACTAAAATTTTAAAAGTTGAAGTTGATGGTACACCCAGTCAACAGCCTGTACGCTAATTGGGTGATTTGGTTCGAATTGTCGGAATTACTACCCATATAATTTGGGAAAAACTTGTAAAAGGCATAACTTACTCAATTTTTGGCCAAATAAGGGGTAGAAAGAAGCCAGATGGGGGTTTTTGACAGTTGAATCCATTGGAGACATCAATTTTGTTGTTTGGATAATGTAAAAGCATATAAACACACTTTTTAGCACTTAATGAAAGAGTCCCTACATTGGAAGATGGATGAGGAGATGTAGCCCAGGAGAGGGGTGAACTCCTTTAACATGTTTTGTGTTATGTGTTCCAGATATGCTTATTTTATCTATGTTTGGTCATAAATTGTGGTTAATTTCACTTGTTTTATGTGTTTATTAAATTGATCATCTTCCCAAAACACATAATTTTCACTTGCAAATTGTTAAAAATCTTGAAGTTTACATATTCAGATCATTTTGGTATCAGAGCAACAAGTTATTGTGAAGGTTTGATTTGTTTGCAAGTTTTTTCTAATGCTTACAAGGTTGAAGCTTAAAATAGGAGAAGGATAAATTGTGGAGCCAAGATCTCAAATGTCCATGAAAAATAAGGTTACCTTATTTAACAACTTGTGGTCTCTATGCTAGAGAAAGACAAGTTGATGGAAAAAATATTGAAGGTTAAAAGAACTCAACCATGTGCAGAAAGGAAAGTCAAGGTTGGTCCTGAAGTAAGACAAAAAACATATAGATAAGATTCAATGCTATAGAAATATTTGGAAGCTCATATCACTGAAAGATGGAGGAAGCTAAAGAAAAGGGCCAAGGAAAAAGGGAGTAATAAATCTCTCCTATGAGTAAGATAGTATATCTCACAAAAGGTTCCTATCATAAGCTCCTAAATCTTGTTTTATAAAATATGACAATGATAATAAGATGCATCATGGCATCATGGAAGCATTATAAACAAGAGCTCGTGACATCACCATGGGAATCATGAAGGGCAAAATCCATGACAGACAAACATGTAGGATATATCTCTTGGGAACCTTAGTGGACATTGAAGGAAAGGAAGGAGTCATCTAAGACAAGGCTCATCATACATCAAGTCAAAAAGGAAACATCTTCCAGTTGGGGTTATACAAGATCCTCAAAATTCTCTGATGGAATCCTCATCGTAGGGTTCACTAATCTAGAGAGGAAGCAAGTCTTTCAACAAGAACTCCAAATTATGGAAATCATGAGATGACGATATGATGACATGAAGCAGAACAAGGGATTGCATATCTTTTCAATCAAGGAAGTTGCTGGAAGAAGCCTCGATGACCTGAAGGTAAAATAATGTACGTATTCTTGTGCTTAATATTCTAATGTCATGTCATATGGTTGTAGGTAACATGGATAGGTTCTCCTATCTTCAGAAGCATGATCAAGATAAAAAGGATCTCCTCCTCTAAAAGGATGTAGGAAGGCATAAGTCACATTAGATGAAATCAACATAATATGTCCTCATATGAATTATGAGGTGGTTGACTACAATGAAGAAATTCTAATTGAAAGCTCCTAGGAATGGAATGTGTGAGGAAGGAAGAGATTGTGAGATATGCAACCATGATGAAGGCAATCAACATCCAAAATAACAAGAATATTTGACTAGGAAATCTCCCAGAAAGATATGAAGACTCTGATGAAAGTATGAAAAAGATGAAGACCCCTGAAAATGGATATATTTGGGATATGTGTCAATATGTGTGCACGATGATGATACCTTCAAGAAGATGTACTGATGAAGATCCATCTCGTAATGTATGATTTAATTTAATATGATGTTTTGATTTCTTGAATAATATATGGATAATGAAGGGTTACTCAAACAAGAGTTGTAAATACAAGTGCAACTAGAATTCATGTGGTGGATAGAAGAAGGATGATGAGAAAGAAGTATTCATATAATGAAGGTTCTAGATATGAATAAGGTCACTTTCCTTGAAGAAATGGATGACATGATGAACCAAGGAGGAAAGTGATTGATGGTTGTTTCCCTACAAGGAAGAAGCTCAACTGATTTTCATGACATCAAGGAGAGAAGTTGATCAAGTAGCTGAAGGACCCATGAAGAAAGAAGTTGTTGATGTATAGAAGCATCCCTAGTTAAGAGGGAGTTCTGAAAATTCCCTCATCAAGAGGGAGCTTGGATCACCCCTAATTAAAAAGGAGTGACAATTGTGCTTTTCTATTTCATGTGTCATGCACTAGACCAGGACTAACAACTATAAGTCTAGGTGAATAACATGAAGAGAAATGAGGACACATGATATCCTCCCTAGTTGGGACAGAAAGATAGACACAACATTCATGACATCAAGGAGAGAAGTTGATCAAGCAGTTGAAGGACCCATGAAGAAAAAAGTTGTTGAT